>CABHPH010142068.1:9487-35768 GCA_902168325.1 Peromyscus nudipes | reverse complement strand
TAAATAAATAAATAAATAAATAAATAAATAAATAAATAAATAAATAAGAAAATACTGGCTCAAGCAGTCTTCACCCTTAGAAGACTGCTGTAGGATGAGTTCAGGGTTGGGGTAAAGTCAACAGAAAAAAGACCTCCCTTATGGAGGGCTACACCAGCTTTCACTATGCACCAGGCCTATAGATCTCCTCAAGGATCCTTTATCTTAGTGAATAAATATATAAATCAAACACTTAATTTGCTAACTGTGTTATATCATAATAAGAAATTCTATCTACAATCCTATATAATTGCACAAGTGAGAAAAAGGTTCCAACCTTTCTCAGAGCTTGATACATGTGTAAGCCAATATCATCTGTTATACAGATATTATCAGTACATAAAGTCATTTCTTTCATTTTGTTTTATAAAACAAAACAAAAAGTAATTCAACAACAGCTATAAACACATTATATTTTAATTAAAAACAACAACAACAGTAAAATCCAGCCAGCTCTTGGCCTGATGATTACAAACCCAATGAGTGTTGTATGAAACATACACTTCCCTGCCCTTTCTTCTCCTCGTTGGCAGTATTAGAGGTCAAATGCTCGCTCACTAACCTGTATTCCAAGCCTGCTACTGTGCTTTCTGAAGATAAACACGGTGCTGGAATACTGGCTATTTTATTTATTTTTCTGCAGGATTGGAGATCAAACCTAGGGCTGTGTACATGCTAGGCCAGCACTCTACCCCTTCGCTACTTTTCCAGCCATGATTTTAAGCCTTTACTTATTCTAACTTTAGACTGTGCCATAAATCTTCACCAAAGGAAAGACTTAAAAATACTTTAGGGAACTAGAGAGATGGCTCAGTGGCTAACAGCACTCGAGGCTCTTGCGGAGGGCCAAGTTCAGTCCTCAGCTCCCACATTAGCTGGAGCTGAGACTCACAATCACTTGTAACCCTAGCTCCAGAGAATTTGGTCCCATCATTTGCCTGTACATACATGTCTGCACACACATACATATACATGTAAATAAAAATAAAAACCGCTGGGCAATGGTGATGCACACCTTTAATTCCAGCACTTGGGCGACAGAAGCAGGCAGATCTCTACAGAGTGAGTTCCAAGACAGCCAGGACTACACAGGGACATGATCTCAAAAAAAAACCAAAAATGATTAAATAAATAGAAATAAAAAACAAATCTAAAAAGAAAACAAAAAACAAAAAAACACTTCCTATGCAAGCCCCATAACCTGAATTTGATCCCTGGACCCACAGTGGAAGAAAAGAACTAACTCCCAACACTTACCCTCTGATCCCTACACGTGTGCTGTGGCAAACACATGCTTACTCACACATGCACAACATTTCCAATCCACATACAAGAATAAATAAATTATTAAATAAAAATACTATAATGCTGTTAAAAGTTTATCTACTTTTTAGGAGACTAGAAATGTATTTATTTATGCTGCTGCATGAGGTATTCAAACCACAGTCCCAAGCACTAACCACGTGTTTTTCCTCCAGTACTAGGTGCAGAAGTGGGGCCCCATGCACACTAGTCAAGCGCTCTACCAACTGAGCTACCACTTACTCCCTCCCCCTCCACTCTAAATATCAACACCATGTCTTTTCTATAGGGCTGAGCCTATAGTTCTGTGGTAAGACATTGCCTATAATTTGCAAGGCCCTGGAGACAATCCTCAGTACCACAAAACCAAAACCAAAAAGTAATCTTCTATAGAATATCCAAACTATTTTCTAGGTGACATGGAGCCAGGTACACACTCCCTCCCGTCAAGTGTTCTTTTTATTTTCTGGGTGCTATAGATTAGGTGAACTTGCAAATGTTAAACTTACTTAGTCACATTTAATCCAAATTTTACTTCAAGGAATTTCAGCACATGCTCATTTTCTTTGTGTGGGACAAACATCTAGAAGAGAAAAAATCAGGCACCATGGTCAAATTGTGAGGTATCATTCTCACAGAAAACAAACAAACATTATCTAAACAAAGAATACTTCTATGCTTAATGCGTATGCTTTTTTTCTTTCTCTTTTCTTTTCTTTTTTTTTGTTTTTGTTTTTTTTTTTTTGTTTTTTTGTTTTTTGTTTTGTTTTTTCGAGACAGGGTTTCTCCATGTAATAGCCCTGGCTGTCCTAGAACCCCCTCTATAGACCAGGCTGGCCTCAAACTCACAGAGATCCACTCGCCTCTGCCTCCCAAGTGCTGAGATTAAAGACATCACCACCATCCAGCTCTGTCTATGTGTTTAACAATACACTTATTTCCAATTACTAATGATAGAAAATACAGCCAGATTAAAAGAACAGTGAATTAAATAACACAGAGTATGCACTATGGACACATTTGTTGTATGCTTAGACAAAAAATGAAATGGCATTTTGAGAGTATGAAAATTTTAACCTAGGAGAACTGATTCAAATAATCCCTGCTCCAGAAGAAATTTTTCTTGGTTTGTTTGGTTTCTGACACAGTCTGATGTAGAGGACACTAGCCTCAAACTCACTGTGTCGTGGAAGATAATTCTGTATGTACTCTATGCCTTTGTTAGAATGTCGTCATTCTCATTAAAGCTGGCACAATGTATTTCTCCATCAGACTGATGTAGATGTGACTCTCCATTCTCACCTTCATTATCAAGTTCAGGGTCAGCGGCAGAGTGCACACCAGGTAAAACTTCACCACTTTGACCACTTTAGCCACAAAAGTTCCCTTTTTCCCATTCAGCTACAAAGGGAAACACAAAAGCACACCAACAAAGGTGTGAGTTATAAAAATTAACCATTTAAAATAATAAGACTACTCTTTTAAAACAGCAGTGTTAATTACCTGAAGGCACTTAATAAGCATTAACGCTCCTACTAAACTTAATAAAGGAGACACCAATAAAGCTGGATTCTCAAACTGTAGTAAATACCCCAAGAAGAGAGAAAATATGTAGATTTTATAGACTTCGTAAACCTGTTGGAACAAAAATAAAATAAATGAGAATAAAATGAATTAAAAAAAAACAGTAATTATAAGCAAATGCTCTGCTATAATTTAGGGCAGCGTTAGGAAATGTTCCATCTGTATTTTTACCGTTATAATGTATAATGGACTTAGCATTCTCTTCTCAGCATTCTATAGAAATGAAGAGCTCTAAAGTCCTAAGTGAAAGCTAAAGCACCTTGCTTACTGCCATACTTTAGTTTCGGGGGCTTTCTGTTATCAAGTCAGTTTTGTGTGGGTGTGGTACAACACGGTCGGCAAACCCGGCCTCGGACAGCTGGCACGGGATTATGAGTAAAGGCCAGTGTGGACTGCTCGGCAAGAGCTTGTCTGGAAAAATAAAAAAAGGTGTCAAGTGGTGGCGCACACCTTTAATTCTAGCACTCGGGAGGCAGAGGCAGGCAGATCTCTGTGAGTTTGAGGCCAACCTGGTCTACAGAGTGAGTTCCAGGACAGCCAGGGCTACACAGAGAAACTCTGCCTGGAAAAAACAAAACAAAAAAGATGACTTTAAAAAAAATCTGAAAAGAGAGATTTTCCTGTAACAAGTCACGATATCCTTGCAGAATACTAAGTATGCCTGGGAGAGAGTGTGTGTGTACCAATCTTCTGGTGTCGGTAATGTTTGATTCTCGACGTGGCTAACTCCATACAAGTGTGCGCAGTTACAGAGGGACTCAGCTCACAGCCCACTTCTCCCTTCTGTCTACAATCCTCTTTTCCAGATGAGGCTCTGGCAATAGGAGAGCCTCAGGGGAAGTGCAAAGCTGGGGGACAAAGAAGTTTGCTCTCTTGCTGGCTTGCCCTTCTTCCAACCCTTACCTAAAAGACTGTCAGTTCTTGACCCCAACAGAACAGTTCCTTCCTGGTGATGCTCAGAATGCAGATGGAATGTTCCCAACCCTTGACAATGCAGCTCCACCTGCCCTGCTTCCAGGGGTTGCTACTTCCATAGCACTTTCGGCCCCTGCTATCATCACCCTTTCTACTGAGCAATTAAGACAACAACTTGATTCGTGATTAATGACTGTTTGGAGAGTGGTAGGTTTTGAGGGTTTTAGTGTTGCAACTAAGCTAAGGGCCTCTGCATGCTCTGCCACTGAACTAGGTGCACAGTTCTGGTTATTAAATCTTTACATTAGGTTATCTCTGTACAAATAATTTAAATCTTGATGCTCATCAGAGTTCTGAACAGCTGAGAATAAGGGATGGAGATACATAAAAGACAATGTTCTAAGAACATTAGTTTTTGCATTTAAATTCCTCATTTCAACATGTCACACTACCTTGTCACTCTGTTCCTCTGAGAACACGTCCAGCAGCAGCAGAGATACTGCTTGAAGAAACAAGACATAGTGGCTGTACTCCCACACCATCATGAACGTGTACGTCGAGGCACTCATCAACAGGTAGCAAAACCGCTGGAGAAAGAGTCCACTGAGATCAGTAACTGGACTACTGTAACGCCTAAGGAGCTCAGCACTTGAAGCTACTGTTCAAGTCACCCAACCAGCCAGGTGTGGTGGTGCATGTCTTAATACAGCACTTGGGAAGTAGAGGCAGGTGGATATCTACAAGTTCAAGACCAGCCTGGTCTACACAGTAAGTTCTAGAACACAGATAGGGCTATGGAGAGTCTCTGGTGTGTGTGCCACAAAACCAACAGTATCTTAACAAACTCAGTGAGAAACCAGCACCCGTCCTTCCATATTATATTACAAAGGCGTAGGACAAAAGGGGGGGAGTTTGCGCACATTTTTTTTTTCATGTCAAGAGAGGAAGCAAAACTAAAAGAAATTAGTAGAGTGGATGTTAAGCTTTTGTTGATATGGAAGCTTCTTTTGTCCTAAAATAGTATTTTTATTTCCGTCCATGCTGATTTTATTTTCCTAAAAATTATCAGTTCAGGGATGCCTGGTCAAGGCTCTGCTCCTAACCAGGTTTGGCCTGTTCTCCTCCAATGCTATACTCATCAACCATGCAGAACTGGATGCTACTTCTCTTTACTTAATACGTACTGCTGACCTTTTATACCTTGAATGTTTCATTTTCATGAAAAACATGAACATATTTCAGCTGTGTAAGAGCTATTTCCCATAGTTCAGTGCTTCCTTCTGGTGCTAGGGATCACACACAAGGCCTCAGCCCTCAAGTATTCGACCATGGAGCTATATCTGCAGCACAGGTCTTTAAATTTTAAACATGAGTTCTTAGTGTGGAAAAATGAACTGCCAAAGCTGCTTTTATGATATTTATTTTGAACTAAAACAAACTGTTGCCTAAAAAAATAATAACTTTTTTAGTAAAATTTGTTTAACCTTTATTATTGTGTATGAGGGGTGCACACATGTAGAGGCCAAAGAACAACTCTGTGGTGTCTGTCCTTTCCTTCTCCCTGCTGGTCCTGGGCATCAAACTCAGGCTGTTAGGCTTGCAGTCTCTGAGCAGAGTCCTGCTGCACACACAGGCTGGTTTAGGACTTCGAGCCTAGGCTGGTCTTGAACTTGGTGCTGCTCCAGTTGTCTGTTTGCTGCTGGCACTACAGGTGCGTACCTTCCTGTCCATCTGATCTTACTTTTAGGGGGATTACTTTTGTTTATCCTTCTGACAGGGTTGGCTTTGAACTCATCATGTCAGTAAGAATATCCTGAACCCCTACTTTCCACCTCCCAAGTGCTGGGGTAACAGGTGTGGGTTACAACACCTAGCTACGCTCTTATAAAATAGTTTTATAAACTTTACCCCATTTATTTATTGATTGATTTATTGATTTATTTGATTGATTACATATAGAGTCTTCTGTCTGCATATATCCCTGCAGGCCAGATGAGGGCACCAGATCTCGTTATAAATGGTTGTCAGCCACTCTGTGGTTGCTGGGAACTGAACTCAGGACCCCTGGAAGAGCAGCCAGTGCTCTTAACCCCGGAGCCATTTCTCCAGCCCCCAACTTTACCCCATTTATACCAAATTGTTATTCTTACAAAATGTTTTTTCATTGCAATGTTTCATGCTATGCTGCACTTATTATTTTTAAGGTTTTTTTGTTTTTGTTTTTGTTTTTTTGAGAGAGGGTCTCTTTACTATGTAGCTCTGGCTGTCCTGGAACTCACTATGTAGACCGGCCTGGCCTGAAACTCACAGAGATCCTTCTGCCTCTGCTTCTTGAGTGCTGGGATTAAAGACATGCATCACCATACCTAGCTTATTATTTTAAGTTTTGTAAAGTAAAATATATACATATTATACATGGTCAAAAACGATCCTATCTATACCAGGCTTTTTGTTTTTGGGCCACCAACCAGCTCCCAAATTATGACAGGGAGACTTCTTATTAGTTATGAATGCTTGGCAGAGCTTAGCTCGTTTCTGGTTAGCTCTTTTAACTTAAATTAACCTGTTTCTCTTTATCTACCTTTTGCCTCAGGGCTCTTTACCGGTCTGACTTTCTTTCTGTATAGCTTACTTTCACTGCTCTTGTGTCTGCCTGGCTTCTGGCCCTGGTGTCTCCCTCATTCTCTCCTCCTCCTTCTTCCATTTCTCCTATTTATTCTCTCTGCCCGGCAGCCCCGCCTATCACTCTCCTGTCTAGCTATTGGCCGTTCAGCTTTTTATTAGACCAGGTGCCGTAAGCAGGCAAGGTGAAACAGCAACACACCATTACATAATTAAACACACATCCTTACATCGTTAAACAAATGCAGCAGAAACAAATGTAACACACCCTTACACAGTTAAAGTAATATTCCACAGCATAAACAAATGTAACACATCTTTGCCCAATTAAAATAACATTCCACAACCCCTATCATTGCAAATGGATCTACAGTAAGAAGACTATAACCCTTCCGTTTCCTATGTGTCCACTTCTTATTAACGTAAAGTACAAATGGAGATTTAAAATAGAGGAAGAATCCAATAATTCCTCCCACTGATTTTTGGGTGGTGAAGGTGCTTGCACAAGCTAGCAACCATGGAGCCACACCTTGCCCTCATTCCTGCCCTGTATTCCAGACAGCCAGCTTTATTAGTAGACGTTGTTTGGTCTCTCTGGTCTCTTCCTAGACAGGAATTTTTTCTATTAAGGAATTTTTTAATTCATTTTACATACCAATCACCTCACCTCCCACCCCTCCCACCTTTCCCGTATTCCCTCCTCCAACAAAGCAAGGTCTCCCATGAGGAGTCCGCAGAGCCATACACAGGAATTTTTTATCTAAGACAGGCAGGCAAACTGCCAAAGGGCTGCTATGTTCCAGTCAACTTCGAGATAATTACCTACCTTTGCAGACATGCATCTTACTAAAGTCATTCTGTGGCACAGTCTATAGGCATCATTCAACTGCCAATAGGGTTGTGGCAATCACAGTAACAAAAAAATAAGAGTCTAGATGATCTGGGAATCCCTTCAACTTTGACTAACCTACTACATCTCAGTCAGGGAAGACATGAGAGAACAAAAGAATATGCCACACTGCCATCAAAATTTACACCACTGCCATCCTCCATCACCACTGTGTCCTCAGTAGTATTTCTTTAGGTTCTGAGGACTAAAGGGCATAAATGTTCCTGAAGTAAGAGAAATGGCAAAAACAATACTCGGATAGATTAACTTCCAAAGTGAGATATTCCTCATGTAATTGCAAGTAACCATACTAAAAGCAATATAACATCTAAAAATAATTCCTAAAAATAATTAGATGCCATCAGATTACAGAAAAAACATGATATAACAACTACCTAACCACATGTTACATTGTAACATGCTTCACTGAATGTAAGTAAACTCCTAATATGACTTACTTTAAAATTATGCACCACAGTCCAGCATGGTTGTCAACAACTATAATCCTACATGGAGGCAGGTGGATTAAGTGCTCAAGGCCTAGCCTCAGCTACATAATGAGTTTGAAGCCAGACTGGACTACAGGAGATTTTTGTCTCAAAACAAACAAAACATGTACCACATTTACAAAGCATCAGAACTAGCCGAGAATCAGAATTAGCTGTGATGTATAAAACAGATTTGTGTCTTACCTCTGCGTAAGTATTTAAGTTTCTTTTTAAATAGCCTGTAAGTGCAGCAACTTGGCATGCAAAGTATGGTAGAGCCCAGTTTTCTCTTAAAGGAATGGAGTATTCGATTCTTGTTGTATCTACCCTAAAATAAACCACAAAGGAACACCAAAAGTGAGGATACACTTGTGTAACATTACATTTCTCTCTTTACCTTATCTTCTTAATGTATTATTATTTTATGCATATGGCTACTTTGCCTTCATGTACATCTGTGCACCACATGCATGCCCGGTGCCCTCGAATGTCAGAAGAGGGCATCAGATTCCGGATTGGAGCTACAGACAGTTGTGAGCTGCTATTCAGGTGCTGGGAATCAACCTAGGTCCTCTGAAGAGCAGCTAGTGCTCTTTTCTTTTCTTTTCTTTTTTTAAGATTTATTTATTTATTATGTATACAAGTGTTCTGCCTGCATGTATGCCTGCAGGCCACAAGAGGGCACCAGATCTCATTATGTTGTGAGCCAACATGTGGTTACTGGGAATTGAACTCAGGACCTCTTTAAGAGCAGCCAGTGCTCTTACCTCTGAGGCATCTCACCAGCCCAACAGCAAGTGCTCTTAACTGATGAGCCATGGAGATTCACAGCATCAATCCCACTATTTGAGAGGCAGAGGCCGGAGGATGCCTGCAAGCTTGGAGATAGCCTGGTCTACATATCAAGTTCCATGGTAGCCAAAAAATATATCAAGACCCTGTCTCAAAAGTATTAAAAATAGGGAAATGAAAAAGTGACAGAAATCAGAATAATTCGTTCCATGTTTATGAAACTGTAATCTGCTTTTAGTTATCTAATCTATAAGAGTATAAAATAGTCAAAATTCAGGAGCAATGAGTGAGAGGTTCAGTGAGCAAAGGTGCTTCCAACAAACAACCCCTGAGACCCACAGCAAAGGGAGACCAGCTCCTGAAAGGTCACCTCTCACTTACACACATGCACTTAACCCATCAACCAATACAATGTAAATGATGAATATTTAAAGTTCATTGAACTGGACACTTAAAATCCCTCTATTTTGTTTTTACTTATTTTTTCAAAAATACCAAGAAAACCATAATGATATTATGTCTTAGTGGGTTTGTGTTCCTATAACAGAATACCATAGACTTTGCAATTTATAAAAAAAAAAAAAAAAAAAAAAAAAGTATTGCTCACAGTTCTAGAAGCTAGGAAATCCAAGACCAAGGAAGGTACAGGGGATTTAGTGTCCAGTGAGGACAGATCCCCACAGATGGAACCTTCTAGCTCTTTCCTCACTAGTGCAGAGGGACAAGATAGTTTGATTCAACCAACACATTTTTTTTTCCGGCAATCTGTGCTGGGGATTGAAGCCAGGGCCATGTGCATGCTAGGCAATTCCTCTCCCCCTCAGCTACATCCCAGTGCCCTCCCACTATTTTTACAGGGGCAGTAATCCCAGCCATAAAGACTCCTCCTCATTCCTGACCCCATCCCTCAGTAGTAACAGATTTACATTAAGTTTCCCTAGATGAACTTAGGGGACACACATCCAAAGCACAGCAGAACAAACGGCAATTCTAACAATTCTGGGCTTGGCAAAGATTTCTTAATATACGATACGAAAGTATGAAAGAAAGAAAGAAAAAATAAAACCCAACTCACTGGACTTGATCAAAATTTAAAACTTTCAGGGCTGGAGAGATGGTTCAGCAGTTAAGTGCACTGGCTGCTCTTGGAGAGGACCCAGGTTCAATTCCCAGCACCCTCACGGCAGCTCACAACTGTCTGTAACTCTAGTTCCAGGGGATCTGACACCCTTACAAAGACATACATGCAGGCCAAACACCAAATGCACATAAAAATTAAAAAATTTAAAACTTTCAGCTTTTGTTATTAAGAAAGTATGTGGCTGGGCATGGTGACTCATGCGTTTAATGCTAGCACTCAGGAGGCTGGGGCAGGTGGATCTCTGTGAGCTTGAGAACAAGCTCGAGAAACAGGGAGAAAACATAATCTGCAAGTGTCACCATTTATCATTTAAGGATAGGAAAACCTTCTGGGAAAGTCATGGTTAGTTATTTCACCACGTACAACCACCACCATACGTTCGCTCCAGCACTGGTTACAATGTTGCTATGCCATGCAACCAGGTGCTATGTTGCTATGCCATGCAAAGTGTATAAAAAAAACTGTTACAACTCAATAATCAGAAGGTTAACAATGTCACAGGAAACAGGAAAAACCTTACACACACACACAAAAGGTGGGCATGTAGCTCAGACTTACAGTGCTTTTAGAGCATGCCCTGGGTCCAACCCTAAATACTATAAAATAGAAGTCGTGAACAGATACTTGACACAAAATTTTCAAGATTTGAGAAAAAGATACAAAGAGACTTTATCAACCAAGAGCATGAACATCATTGGTCATTAAGAACACGCAAATTAAAACTATGCTCTCTGCTTCCTGGCCACGATGCAGTCACACACACCCACAACTGTTAAATTCTTCCTTGCCTCAGACCCAAAGCAATAGATCAGCAAATCTTGGCCCCAAATCTCCAAAACCATACTCAAATAAAGACTACAAAGAAAATGCAGCAGTTTCCAAATCAGCAAAAGCAGTCTTTTGAGCAATCAGTCTGCAGACCTTTCTGTGGGTCCTGCAGATTTCAGGCTCTTACCATCCTAGAGTAGTGCCTTCAAGTCTCCAGACATCCTTAAACACAGCAGAGCCCCACAGACAGAGAAGCCCGGGTGAGACAGCCCCTAGAAGCAGACTGCATTACTCCCTCCAGGGAACTAACCCCACTTCCCAAACTCCCCTAAGCAGAAGCAAACATCTTGCAAGGGAACCACATGGTCCCCTCCAGCAATCCACCAATGAGGACTTGTTAAGGGAGCCGTTTCACAGAACAAAACTGAAGAAATGGCAAAACAGCTGATTCTGATCAGGACTGCTTAATTATGTGTACCTCTCCCCGCTTGCCCTTACCTACACTCATAGCTCCCATCAAATCCCTGGGATGATGGGTGTGAGAT
Organism: Peromyscus nudipes; assembly: GCA_902168325.1. Classification (NCBI taxonomy): domain Eukaryota; kingdom Metazoa; phylum Chordata; class Mammalia; order Rodentia; family Cricetidae; genus Peromyscus; species Peromyscus nudipes. Next base: position 24,683 of record CABHPH010142068.1, on the reverse strand, counting down.
GCCTGCTGCTTGGTGTCTCTTGTCTTTCTAGTACAACCATGCTGAAAACTAATCTCCCTTCCTGACTCTCATGAAAAAAAAAAAAAGTAGTAATAAACCACAATGAGACATTACTGCAATTATATAACCTATTACACAACAAGGCTCTAAGTACTGCACACCCTCATGTACACACAGTGGCTTATATCAGGGGCCAATTATACGGCTCAGTGGCATAGCACTTGCCTAGCAGGCCCTGGGTTTAACACCCAGCATTACCCAAACAAAAACCAAAAGGAAACAAAGCTTCCTTTCCTTAAAACAGCTTATTCGATGACTTCCACATAAGACAGGAAGCTGCAAGCTGTCTCGAGTGTGAGCTGGTGAAAGAGAAAGCCAGAGAAGTCTACAAGGAAGCAGAGGATACCCGAAGAGAACAGAAAAAAGGCAGCAGCTTTAGCTGTGCGGCTCCTGTCAGACAAGAGCCAGCAGCTGCTCCAGAAGTGGTTGTTTTCTCCTTGCAGAGTGGTACTGAGGACTGAGCCTTCAAGAATAAGCTCATCAGGGGGCTGAGGAAAGGCTGCTCTTGCAGAGGACACGGGTTCAATTCCTAACACCCACACAGCGGCTCACAGTGGTCTGTAACTCCAGTTCCAGGGAATCTGATGCCCTCTTCTGGCCCTTGTATTTCTGTGGGTACCAGGAATACATGTGATGCACAGGCAACATCCATACACATAAAAATAAATAGTTTAAAAAAGAAGCTGATCAATAAGACACCACTCCTCCCAAATAACCCAGAAGAAATAGTTACCAATAGATACCAAAGTGCAGCACACAAACATCAAGAACATGAGGAACAGTGAGCCAGGGATGCACTCAGTTGGCAGAGTGCTTACCTATCATGCCCAAAAACTTGGGTTCACTCTCCAGCCTTACATGGGGCATGTCTGCCATCCCAGTGCTGGAGAGGACAGTGCATCTGATACCATACTGGGCTACAAAGTAAGTTGCAACCAACCTGGTCAACACAGCAAGATTCTGTCTCAAAAATAAAAACCCCCTAGGAACTGGCTCAGTGGAGAGTTCCTGACTAGCATGTAAAAAGCTATACGTTGTTCCTCAGCAGCAGAAAAGAAAAATAGGTTTTCCAGGCTTCTTCCTTAAATGTGGTGATACATATTTAATGATCAAATGACAAGAGTACTAATTGGTCTTAGTGGTTGTTGGCCATTTTATATATATATTCAAAGTGATGTTATGCTCTCTCCAAGATTAGGTTATAAAAGACATTTGTCAATGACATTCTTACAGTCTCCTGGATTATTTACTGTAAAACAACATCCTTTTTTTTTTGAAACAGGGTTTCTCTGTGTAAGAACCCTGGCTGTCCTGGATCTTGCTCTGTAGACTAGGCTGGCCTCAAGCTCACAGATATCCACCTGCATCTGCCTCCCGAGTGCTGGGATTAAAGATGTGCACCATTACATCAGGCTGGAATGAAGTTTTTTTGAGTCAAGGTTTTGAACAGACCAGGAATACCTAAAACTTAGCTAGGTGCATGCCACAGTATACCAGCTGGGGTCATAGGGCAATCTGTAGGAATCTATTCTCTTGGCCCACCATATGGTCCCAGTGATCAAACTCAGGTCATCAGGCTTAGCAGCAAGCAATCTTCTCACATGCTCACTACATGCTTACAGGATTCGTTTTCTCTTCGCTTCAAGCCAGCTGTGGCCCAGTGACTCCTACTCATCTTTGAATCTCTAATGTCACCACTTCTCTCAGCTAGAGAACGCTCTCTGCTTTATTTTACCCTCATGCATACACCTGTGTGTGCTGTCATGTGCATGGGAGCACATGTGTAACCATGTGTCAAGAGGCCTGAGGCTGACCAGCACTCTCCCTCGACTGTGCTCCACCTTACTCATTGAGGTAGGGTCTTGTGATCAGTGGAGAACTTGCAATATGACAAGACAGGCTGACCAACTTGCTCTGGGGGGACTTCTGAGAGCTGGAGTTAAGGGCAGCCCCACATCCACCCAGCATTTACATAGGTTCTGGGAATCCAAACTCTAGTTCCCATGCTGTACAGCAAATGCTTTAACCACTGAACCATCTTCCCAGACCTGGTTTTTGTTTTTTTGTTTTTTTTCCCCCCAAGACAGGGTTTCTCTGCGTAACAGTCCTGGCTGTCCTGTAAGTTGCTTTGTAGACCAGGCTGGCCTTGAACTCACAGAGCTCTACCTGTGCCTTCCAAGTGCTGGGATTAAAGATGTGCGTCACTACCCCCAGGCTCCCAGACCTGCTTTGTAAGTGATCATATCTCTAGGTTAGGCCCTGAGGGGAAGCCTACCTAACTGTACCGTGCAGCGTAACAATCAATAGTTTTGCAGATTATAGCTGAGAATTGTAAGGATGGGAATATTTTTGGAACAAAATTTTGTAAATATCAATAAAAAAAACCTCTCATACCTATTAATTAGGAACCACGCAACAGTAAGCATTCCTGCTAGCCATGTGCCACTCATAAGCCAACTTGTAACAAATAAAGCTGTAACATATATTCCTTGTAATCCAAAAACAATGCCAATGTAGAAATATACTGGTTCAATCACTTCCTAAAGGCAAAAAGAAAAGAATGATAAAGAGGATGATGTTAAACAACCCGAGGATACATAACTATGTAAGAAAACAGACAATAAAGTGGAAAAGAGGTCTAGAGAGAGAGAGTTCAGTGGTTAAGAGCAGTTTTTCTTCTTGCAGAGGACCTCAGTTCAATTTCCAGAGTCCACAAGGTGACTCACAACCACCTGTAACTTCTAGACCAGTGGTTCTCAATCTTCCTAATGCTGCAACCCTTTAATACAGTTTCTCATGTCGTGGTGACCTCCAACCATAAAATTAATTTGCTGCCACTTCATAGCTGTAAATTTGCTACTGTTATGAATCATGAATGTAAATATCTGATATGTGGCCTCCAAAGGGGTCGAGATCCACAGGTTGAGAACCATTGTTCTAGATGATCTGAACCCTGAGGACACCCAAGCACACATGTGCTGCACATACAGACATGCAAACAAAACACTCACACATATGAAATAAATCTAAACTAAAAATAATAAAATACAAAAGAAATGCATACATTGCTCCCAGTTGCTTGATAGAGAACACTGGCAATAAGCTCTGGATACAGAGACATCTGCTGCACAGCATTGATAGTCTTCAGGGAGATGGTCTTGTTATTGTGCGTCAGCTCGTAAACACCTAAATATACAAAGATTTCTCTGCAGGTTACCGCTCTGCTCTGACAACAATTCAACACATTATTCATTAGTCACCACAATTAATATGAACAGAAAGGCACTCGAAGGCAACATGAGCTGCCTCATTTCCCAACTTTCTTTTCACGTACATAAAAATAACCTACATTCTGAGACAAATCCCCACATCCTAAAGCTCTTCATCTTTAAGAAGAGTGTTTGATTTTAGAACAATACTATTACTACAATCACAGCTGTGGTGGATCATACCTCTTTCAAATGAAGGCGCCTTTAACATGTCTTTATAATAGGAGTAATAAATAGCACTGTCTCCCTGAAATGTGATTTCTCGTTCAAGTTCCTACAATGAGATAAGTAGTGAAATGTCAGGGTTAAATGTCAGCTGCACTCTTCCTTTTCCCTCACCTTCTTGGGTTCGCTTTGTTTGTCTCCTTCATATTTTCAATTGACATGACAAAGATTCACCATTTTATTCCAAGAGATATTTGAATTTCCTTAATTACCATATTAATAGATTGAATTTCTCAACAGTCTGGCAATCATCTTAGTGAAAACACTAAAGGCTTCAAATGAATTATAATTGATATATCATCATATGTTACATATAAGGAAATTCTAGATGGAAAACCCAAAGAATATCCTAAAAAACAGCAATAATAGTAAAAAGATAATGACAATAAATTGAAGTGTCAGAATCTAAAATAAAAGTCAGGCATAGTCCTAGCACTCAGGAGGTGGAGGCAGGAGGATCAACTTTGAGACCAGCTTGAACTACATGGTAAGTTCCAGACCAGCCTGAGCTACATGGTGTGACTCTGTATCAAAAAGTGTAAATGACTTTAAAAACAAAAAGTCCAAAATAAAATTTATGCTGAAAGCAGTGTTTTCTGTGACTATACATAACCTCAAATACTGAGACGAGTGAGGCCTTAACAGGTACATTTGAGGAACCACAGAGTCTCCATCAGTGTTTTCCAGGTAAGCGAGATTCACAATGCTAAGGGACTGGACATACAGCTCCATGGTGGAAGGCTTGCAGGTTCAATCGCCACATCAGAAAGAAAAGAAGCCTAAGATTCAACTATAAAGAACCAAAAAAATATAGTAATTAAAAGCATACATAAAGATAAGGGCTGGAGAGATGCCTCAGTGGTTAAGAGCACTTGCCTGCTCTTCCAGAAGACCCAGGTTCAATTTCCAGCACCCACATGGTGGCTCACAACCATCTAAAATGGGATCTGATGCCCTCTTCTGACATGCAGGCATAAATGCAGATAAAGCACTCATACAAACAAAACAAAACAAAAAAACATAAGGGTAAAAGCCAGGTGTAGTATCTCACACCTTTATTTAATTCTAGCACTCTAGAGGCTAAGGCAGGCAGATCTCTGTTGAGGCAAGCTTGATCTGCTAGCAAGTTCCAGATTAACCAGAAAATACACAGTCAGACCTCATCTCAAACAAACACACACCATCAGAATTTTCTGTATTCTTTAATGCTAAGCCAACTTTTTTGTTCCGCCACAGTCCTCCTGTACTGGAGTCAAACCCTAGGCCTTGCAAGAGCTCCAACACTGCACTATAACCCCAGCCCTGAACAGATAATTTCTAACATCAAGCTATTTTCACATATAATGTAGATTAAGTTGGAATACTTCAAAATATGAATTTTTTTTGGTTTTTCAAGACAGGGTTTCTCTGTGTAGACCTGTCTGTCCTCAAACTCACAGAGATCCGCCTGCCTCTACCTCCCGAGTGCTAGATTAAAAGTGTGCACAACTATACCTGGCTCCAAAATTTGAAATCTTTTTTTTTTTTTCCCCAGAGCTGAGGACTGAACCCAGGGTCTTCTAGGCAAGCACTCTACCACTGAGCTAAATCCCAAACCAAAAAATTTGAAATCTTAAATGTTCCAAAAGCTAAAACTTGTGTGTGTGTGGTGCAAACGAAAAATGTTCTACCCTACCTCATGGAAGAACAGTAAAGAGACTAGCACAACAGAAACACAAAAACACCTCCAGACTACATGTAAGAAACTATAAGATACATGAATTCTGTGCTTAGGCTTAGAACCCCTTCCCAAGATATCAATTATGTATACATAAATATTGCAAAATTTTAAAAAATTTTAAATTTAAAAAAATACCCAAATCTCGCCGGGTGGTGGTGGCGGCGGCGGCGGCGCACGCCTTTAATCCCAGCACTCGGGAGGCAGAGCCAGGCGGATCTCTGTGAGTTCGAGGCCAGCCTGGGCTACCAAGTGAGCTCCAGGAAAGGCGCAAAGCTACACAGAGAAACCCTGTCTAGAAAAACCAAAAAAAAAAAAAAAAAAACCCCAAATCTCAAATACTTTGGTCCATGGTACTCTGGAAAAGGGATACTCAACCTGTATTTATCTACTAACACAAAAACAGGGGAGCTTGAGAGATGGCTCTTCCAGAGCTCCTGAGTTCAATTCCCAGCAACCACATGGTGGCTCACAACCATCTATAATGAGATCTGGCGCCCTCTTCTTGCATGCATGGGTACATGCAGATAGAACACCGTATACATAACAAATAAATAAACCTTTAAAAAACAAAAACAATGCTACTAGAACCATTTTTTAATTATTTTTATTATTTTTAATTATGTGTATGTGTGTGTATGTGTGTGTGTGCACACGTGTGCTCGTGTGTGCATTCGGGTACCTGTGGAAGCCAGAGGCATTGATTCCCCCTATAGCAGATCACAGGTTGTCGTGAGCTGCCTGATATGGGTACAAGGAACTGAACTTGGTTCCTTTGTAAGAGCGATACGTACTCTTACCAATCAGCCATCTCTCAAGCCCCCATGAGCAGTTTTCCAAAGTTCTAACTTCTTAAGATTTTACTGAGAGTTACTTAAAGAGTCTTGGGATCGTCAAGATGGCCCAGTGGGTAAGAGCACTTGCCACCAAGCCTGATAAGCTGAGTTTGACCCCTGGAAACCACATTTGGAAAGAGAAAGTTGTCCTCTAATTGCCCTGAGCACACATAGCTAAGATAAATACATAAACACAAATAAAAATGTAGCATGAGTCTTAAAAGTTCTTATTTATAAAATCAAACCTGAGCCAGGTATTGGGGTGAACACTGGAAGGTCAGAGTGACAGAATAAGCCACAGCTATCTCACCTCGCTGAATCCTCAGCTGGTCTTGTTTCCTCATACTGGATGCCCCGAGCCCTCATCCAGAATGGGTCTCAGCTGAACTGCTGCTAGAAGCCTGAAAGCTTAACCAGCCACACGCTTCTCCAGGCCGCTTCTCCAGGCCAAATGCCTGCTTAGGCCAAATGCCTCGAGTTTCTGGTCCTCACGCCTTTATATATCTCTCCGCTCTCTACCACCACTCCCTGGGATTAAAGGTGTGGCTTTCTGGGATTAAAGGCGTTGGTCACCATGCTTGGGTGCATCCTCGAACACATGAATTTCTGCCTCTGGAATGCTAGGATTAAAGGCGTATGCTACCACTGCCTAACCTCTGTTTCATATTGTGGCTGTCCTGTTCTCTGACCCCAGATAAGTTTATTAAGGTACACAATATTTTGGAACACAATACCACCACATAAAAACTTTAAGTGTTTGGAGCTCAAGTCTGTAATCCTAGCATTGAAGGGTCAGACAGGAGGACGGGAGTTCAAGGCCAGCTTGGGCTACATAACAAGACTTTGCCTTTAAATAAATGTAAAAAATACCAATAGTTCTGTAGTTACGTTTTGAAAAGAACTAGATTTAACAGTCCTATGAGTTTCTTTATTGTAAAACTTTTCCGTTTCCGTATGTTTTCCACTGTGAGTCTCAAAGAGAAAATGTTCCAGGTCAATGAACCCCTCTCCCATTTAGAAACTGCTGTGGTCTGGATGTTAGTGCCTCTACAAAGATCAATCTTGTGTGTTGAAACTTAATCCCTAGTATTGGGCAGTATTTGAAAGAGGGCATTTGGAAGGTGGGTATGCCATGAGGACACAGCCTTCTGAAAGAGGCCCTAGAGTTCCCTCATCCCTCTGCCACAGTGAGATGGTCACCTATGGATCAAGAAGCAGGTCCTGGGCTGGGCCTGGGAGCATTCGCCTTTAACCCCAGCATTCTGGAGGCCGAGGTTGATAGAACTGTGAGTTCCTGGCCAGCCGGTGTTACAGTGAGATTCTGTCTTAGAAAGTAGGGGCCGGGGCAGAGAGAGAAAGAGACAGACAGGGCAAGCAGCAGGTCCTCACCAAATACTAAATCTGCTTGTGACTTATGTTGGCCTTCAAGCCCAATTTGTAGTATTTTGTTTTAGCAGTCCAAATAAAGACAGACCTAAATGAATTTCTTTTAAAATTATTTTTGGGGCCAGACAGTGGTGGCACACACCTTTAATCCCAGCACTCAGGAGGCAGAGGCAGTTGGCCCTCTGTGGGTTCGAGGCCAGCCTGGTCTACAAAGCAAGTTCCAGGATAGTCAGGATTACAGAGAGAAACCCTGTCTCAAAAACAAAACAAAACATTATTTGGGGGAATGGAAGATTTGTTTCCAACTGGGTGTGGTAGCTCATGTCTCTAGCTCCAGCACTCAGGAGGATGAGGCAAGACCACTGTGAGTTTGAGACCTGATTAGATTATAATATAGTGAGCTTCTGGCTAGCCTAGTTAACAGAGACTTTGTCTCAAAAACAAAAGAACAACAAAACCAGATTTGTTTCTTTGCCAGATTTCAAAAATGAAACACTAGTCACCATCTTTTAAATTACCTGTGCATATGAAACACATAAAGACCTTACTAACCACCTGGGTGTGATGGTGCATGCCTTTAATCCCAGCACTCGGTGGACAGAGGCAGGTGATCTCTCAGTTTGAGGCCAGCCTGATCTACAGAGCTAGTTCCAGGACAGCCAGGGCTACAGGAGAAACTTGATCTTGAAAAATAAATAAATAAACAAATAAACAAATAAATAAATAAATAAATAAATAAATTTACTAAAATGTAGACTGATTCTAAAGTAGGTTCTACAGGTTTTGAGAAGTTCTGCAGCTTTGAAGAAGCTCTCAATGCCAATGTCTTTCATCTGTATACACTACTGTGATTATGTGTTCTTCAGAACACCTGCTACATTTTCAACCCTCTGCTGTTCTCAGTTCTGCCTATACAGTACAATGATCCTAAACACTCCAGACAGCGGCTTGAGGAACCGGAGGGAGATTACTTCTCCGGGCTCCTGGGTGGGCTCCTACACTTGGCATGGAGAACTGTAACGACAGAGATTATTTTCTTCTCTTCTTTCTTTGTGGAGACAGGATCTTGCTCCTCCCTACACTTGGCATGGACAACTATAATGATAGAGATTATTTTTTTCTCTTCTTTCTTTGTGGAGAGGATCTTGCTGTACAGTCCTGCCTGTTCTGTAACTTATGTGCAAACCTGGCTGCCCTTGAAATCACAGAGCTCCACCTGCTTCAGCCTGAGTGCTGGGATTAAAGGTGGATATATGCCCAGCTTAAGATACAGACTTTTAAGGAAAAAGTATAGGCTACTAAACCAATATACAGACATGGCCAGTAATTACTCAGTAAAAAGTGTTCATATTCATTCTTTTATACAAATCAGTGTCCAAATACATTCAGCCAACTTAAGCACTTGCTCAAAATTAAGCAGTGACAAACTAAACAAACAAAAAGCAGCATTGTGAACTCAAAACTTTAAAACTCCATATAGTCAAGTGAACTTTGAGAGAAAATTTATTCAAAGTCAAATGATGAAATTTCAAAAATAACTAGAGTGATTAAGGATTCTGTGAAATAAAAATTTAAAACCAAACATTAAACATGAGGCAACATCTTAATACTGTTATTGGAGCCAGTTAGATGATTCAGTGGATCAAGACACTTGTCATACCGTACACATACACACAAATTAATAAATGTAATTTTAAAATTTAAAAATATAATAAAATGTAAAATGTAAATCCTGTTGTATTTGTTAATCATCTTCAACCTTACCCCAAAATTGCAACTATACAATCTAATTCCAAAATTAAATGCATGTAATTATATAACCTGAATTAAATAACATTCAAGTATCTTAATATTGAAATCCACATTTCTGGAATCTGAGCTACCAAAACTACTAAGAGGCTGACCAGTACCACCACACTCTACTGCAAGTCCCCAGAGAGACTTAGCTTGATTTGACCATGGCTCTCCTGAGTAGCTCTGATCTGTTCCCCGTTTCTTAGCATACTATAAACAGATGGAACTATTAGAGTGGTACCTGGAACCTTAGACCTACATCCTACCTACATTAGCACCACGAATGTGCCTGATGTCCTTGGTATTAGCTTGATATAAACCAGTATATTCCGTTGGAAAGAAGTCAGCATTGTTCTGACCATTTTATCACCACTGCCTTTGGACTCCAATCTCAAGGTCTCACTTGTGCTTGCTACTGTCCACGACTCACTTCTACACGAGCCCCACCCACATCATCTCTGCAACCTGGAGCTGCCTGTCTTTCTTTGGTCTGGTGCCTCTTGCAGCCAGTTCTCACACACTTGAACCAGATTTTCCTTAAACAGTCCCAGATAATTAGTATCTAAGGAGAGCACCTAATAATTTCTACTTTACAAATTACCTTATTACATTTTATTTGAGATGGTCTCACTATGGAGGCCTGGTCAGTGTGGAACTAGCTATGTAGACAAGGCTGGCCTAGAACTCAGAGATCTGCCTACCTCTGCCTCCCCAGTGCTAAGATTAATGGTATATGCCATCACGCCAGCTTATTACATATTTTAAGGTTAATACTATAACTGTGTCTCAAAAGAGCTTCTATAACATTTCACTAATACCTATAAATAAGATGGCACTTGCCACACCTACCAAATATATATATATGACCCCCAAAGAAACGCATTACACAAATTTCTTCTTACCTGCCTGTTGGAAAACCAGAATTTCCGTTCATGGTATGCTGATAAGTAGAAAACATGCATCATACCACTAATAACTGCTGCGAGACAGCCAATAAATATCTTTGCAAAGCGCTGAAACGACACATCTGAAAAAGAATATTGAAGATAATCAAAAAGTAATTCATAAACGAAGAGATTAAAATGACATCCCAACTCAATGGTTTCTCCCCAAAACACATAACCCAGTCTAAGCATGAGGAATGTCAAACTCATCCTGCAGGACACCTGACCAGGACTCTTCCAACCGAGAGCTCAGTTCCTGGAAAGCCTGCTTGGGTATCTGTGAGGCCCTGGGTTAATCCCCACTACAAGCAAAGGAAGGCAGAGGAGATGGAAAGAACAGATGGATGTCAGAGTCATCAGAACAAAAACCTAAGAAACCGTCAGAGCAGAGTCCAAAAAAACATGGCAGCAAAAGAAAGCAGACGTAAGGTAAAAAGTAAGAGCCTCTGAATAAAGGCTAGGCTTTATCTGAGGGTAACGCATCAGGATTTATTACTGTGACAAATGTACCACACTAATTAAAATGTCTACAAGGGAAAGAGGTTCTAAAGGCTAGGGGCCAGAGAGAAGCTTTAGTGGGGGCAAGTACAAGCCACCATCACGATGACCTGAGTTCAATCCTTGGGACCAACATGGCGGAAGGAGAGAAATAATTACCAAAAGTTGTCCTCTGATCTCTATGTGTGCTCAGATGTCCAAACACACACACACACTAAAAAGAAAAAAAAAATCTTTTTGGTTTTTTGAGACAGGGTTTCTCTGTGTAACTGGCTGTCCTGGAACTCACTTTGTAGGCCTTGAACTCAGAAATTCACCTGCCTCTGCCTCCCAAGTGCTGGGATTAAAGGCGTGTGCCACCACTGTCTGGCCAAGAAAAAGGTTTTAATTAAAGTCTATTTTACATGATGAACACACTACAGAGATTTGTTTCACAACAAGGTAAATATGCTTAAAATTAAAGAACAATACATTGAAAACTGGTTAAGTCAAAGGCAGGCAGATCTCTGAGCTTGAGGCCAGGCTGGTCTACAGAGGACAGCCAGAACTACAGAAAGAAATCCTGTCTTGAAAAAAGCAAACAAATAAAAACATGAGAAAAAAATGACCATTGATTTTAAAAGTAATCAAAAGGAATGCACTAATATCTAAAAAACATACTCATTCTGAATTACTGTTGATATATTTTTCCCTTCAGGAATAATTGTACACATACTATAGACAACAGTCCTTTATGTATTATATATACTTCAATGAGTTTTGATGGTTCTGTCTTAGAAGGATGCACACGAAACTGTTTGCATGGGAGTCCTCAGCACAGAACACATCTGGACTCTGCACACAGGAGGATGCAGTCTCACTACAGCTGTGACAGGGAGCAAAGTCCCAAAGGCACGACACCCATTGCTCTGGTACTGAATGGCAGACAACTTCGGGGAAATCAACTTTTTGATTTATTAGATCAGTTAAACAAGAATCTCAAGGCTGTAGGCTTAGCACAGTGTTAGCTGCTACCTAGAATGGGCAATGCCCAGGTTCGATCCCTATCACTGAAAGGCAAACAAAACTCAGTGTTTGCAAAAGTTACTCTTTATCATATAAAATATACATCTCTAAATAAAAAAATAACCTAAATACTCTAAATATTTTTAAACTATTCAATAAATCAATTATTAGTGCCACTATGATATCACTGTTTTATGGTTTAGGTTTTTGTTGTTGTTGTTGTTGTTACTGGTTGTGTTTTTCAGACAAGGACTCACTATGGCTAGCCTGGAACTCACAGAGATCCACCTGCCTCTGCTTCCCAGGTGCTGGGATTAAAGGTGTGAGACACTACGGCCAGCCTGGATATAACTGTCTTAAAATTTGGTCTTGGTTTGGTTTCACTTGGCTTTTGACAGGGTCATATGTAGACTATGCTGACCTAAAAGGCGGAGGCTCGACTTCAATTCTTGGTCCTCTTACCGCCACCTTCCTGGTGCTGACATCACAGTTATATGCCTGGTTCTTTCAAGTTACTAGCTCTGATATTACAATATATAATTATTATATATAAACACAAATATATGCATCATATACATATATGTAATACACACACACATATTTCCTTATGTATTTCCTATTCCCAAAGCATTTAGTGATTAGTACATGCTAAAAGCACAGCAGATACCAGTTGTTATTATTGTGCTAAACAAGTGTACTTTCATAAATATATAAAGCAACAGAAGCAATGACAGTCTAATACCCAACCCTTAAAAAAAAAAATGCACGCCTCTGATCCCAGCACTCGGGAGGCAGAAGCAGGCAGATCTCTGAGTGAGACCAGCCTGGTCTACAAAGGGAGTTCCAGGACAGCCAGGACTACACAGAGAAACCCTGTCTCAAAAAAACAAAATAAATGAATGAATGAATGAATGAATGAATGAATGAATGAATAAAAATTCAGTTTGAAGATGACAGTAACGCCCATCATCCCTGCAGTACAGAGGTCAAGGCAGGCAAAGCACAAATAGATGGGTTCTAGGCTGCTACCTAGAGCAAGACCTTTTTCTTTTTTTTTTTTTTCTTCTTTTTTTTGGTTTTTTCGAGACAGGGTTTCTCTGAGTAGCTTTGCGCCTTTCCTGAAACTCACTCTGTAGCCCAGGCTGGCCTCGAACTCACAGAGATCCGCCTGGCTCTGCCTCCCGAGTGCTGGGATTAAAGGCGTGCGCCACCAACGCCGTAAATAAACAACAAAGGCTAGGACTCTCAATTAAGTTGTCAGTCATAAAGTAGCATAACAGATAAATCTTTCAGTTTTAAAATGCTGACCAAGTATAGAAAATAAAATATATCTCATACATTTCAGTATCAGTAATACAGATGACAGTTTTTGTTGTTGTTTCTTTTTTTTCTTTTTTTTTTTTTTTTTTTTGGTTTTTCGAGACAGGGTTTCTCTGTGTAGTTTTGGTGCCTGTCCTGGATCTCACTCTGTAGACCAGGCTGGCCTCGAACTCACAGAGATCCGCCTGCCTCTGCCTCCCGAGTGCTGGGATTAAAGGCGTGAACCACCGCCCGGCCGTTGTTTCTTAACATTTCAATTATATACCTTTTTTAAAATTTCTATGTATGTACATGCTACCATGTGCATGTGGAAGTCAGAGGGCATTTAATGAAAGTTGGTTCTCTCAGGTCACAAGTGATTTTATTAATTTAAAAAAAAAGTCTCAAGGGCTCAGAGGTTAAGAGCACTGACTGCTCTTCCAGAGGTCCTGAGTTCAATTCCCAGCAACCACAAGGCGGCTTACAACCATATGTAATGAGATCTGGTGCCCTCTTCTGGCCTGCAGACATATGTGCAGACAGAACACTATGTATAGTAAATAAATAAATTAAAAAAAAAAAACAAAACTAAAAATTGCCACACCCACGACGGTGTCGCCCGCGTGACAAATGCCTTGAATGAGGTGGTTACGTGGGAAAGGGGGGTTCGCGGCCCTCGGGTCTATGCCCCCGGCAACCCCTTATCGATCAGCCCGAATCATGGTGCCAGGCTACACGGAACCACGAAAATCTGCTTGCAGAGGCTGGCTGGCACTCTGCCTTTTTTTCTCTTTGCAGCCGTGACTATTGCTGTTTCCTTGTGTATTGATTTCAGAAAGTTAGCTCTCAATGTTTTTGATGTGCCCCATAAAAGAGGGTCCTAGAAGTTTGGGGGAATTTATGAATGATTTAGAGCAAAAAGAACTTATGACTCAGAGGACGAAGATTTTAGCGAAGAGAGAATGATAGTAAAAGTCCAGGAACTCATAAGCAGTCCACACGCACAGCCAACAGCAGCTGCAAGGAGGCAGTTACAGAAATTAGCCACTCCTACAAGAATTATCCAGGGACAAATAGAGTTTCTCATCAGGGGTCGGTGGTGGCAACCCTCTAACTTTAATCCTAGATATAATAATTATTTGGAGCCATTGCCCTTTACGGGAGCTTATGATAAACATGGGAACCGATGGGTGAATCATAATAGTATGAAAACAGAATGGCATATTTACAGTTCATGGAAAGATTAGCTAGGTCCCAACCCCCCTGGTGCCTTCTCACCCGCAGGCAAAGGTTAAATATTTTCACACAAATGAAACCATGGTTAGAACGATGGTGGGAAGCGTTTAATTTTGATACAGAACAAAGGTGTAATAATTGTGTAGAAGAAAAACTTCAGCTAGGGCCGTAATGTTCTCTGTCTGGATGAGGAACCACAAAAGGGGAAATAGAGTATGTATTCATGAGATCTGTTGATCATTTTGAGAAAATTGTGTGACTACATTGTTGATTCTATGTCTAACACCCTGCTGGCCGATTGCCATGCTTCCTCAAATGACTGCATAAAATTCACTGCTTGGTCTGAGTAAAATTGCAGCAGTTTCACAGCATACTCTGGTGTCTGTGTCTGTCTGTCATCGCCGAATCCCACTTATCCTGAGCACCTTCACCCCGTTCTCCCTCGGTCTGGTGGCCCTACTGAGACCCAGTCCGCGGCAAAAAATATCAATACCTTACAAGGCAAAGCTTTATTTCTCACTTTTACTGTGCATGGGTTCTTTTGTTTTTGTTTTCCAAGACAAAGGGTTTCTCTGTGTAGCCCTGGCTGTCTTGGAACTCTGTAGACCAGGCTGGCCTCGAACTCCCAGAGACCCACTTGCACTTGCCTCTGCCTCCTGAGTGCTGGGATTAAAGGAATGTACCACCACCGCAAGCAACACATGGGTTCTGAGTCAACCATAACTCCAATTCAGGCTACTGCTTCATTCAAGACCTCAGCTTTGTTCTTGGTCTTCTCGTGTCTTCACAGTTCCAGACTAGTTCCCTCCCTATCTGGGACATGCTGTCATCACGTAAGGGAGGACAGGCCCCTGGCAGGTGGTACAGGGTACACAGAGACACCAAATTCTCAGCACAAAGATTTTTTTTTTTTTTTTTTTTTTTTTT
>CABHPH010142067.1:0-43077 GCA_902168325.1 Peromyscus nudipes | reverse complement strand
TAAATTAACTCCTATTTTTATTAATCTATACTCTACCAACTGGCTACCATCTCTATCCTGTTCTGTGTGTCCAATTTGTTCAGCATCTGGTTCTTCTCCCCCTTTTCTATTCCAGAGTCCTCTCTGTCCCTGGAACTCCCACTTAGTCTTTCCTAGCTATTGACCATTTAGCTCTCTATTAAACCAATCAGAAGACGCCTTGGCAAAAACACATATTCACAGTGTAATCAAATACTCCACAACAGAGTTAGGACACTGTACAAAGCCTTCAACAGACTTGCCAGGCAGGGACTCCACAAGACTCTAGGAAGCTCAGGGCCGAAGGAAACCCCCTTCTCTACAAGAGATTGCTACCAATTCTTTACTCAGCAGAATGCTTCCAAGTCTTGTCTGTTTGGTAACATGAATTAGTATTTCATAGCAATTGCTGATACTATTTCACTGTGTGCATCACCTTTTTTAAATCTCTTTATTAATTAATAGACATGATTTATTTCTACTTATTGATGTATTCAAATAATGCTTTTATGATATTAATGTGCAAGGCTTTTGTGGGGACACATAAGCTTTTATTATTCTTGGCTATATACTATGCACTTTATAAATGATTATTTTTTATGTGTGCTTTGTATGTATTTTTTGTGGATGTTTTGTCTGCATGTATGTATGTGCATGCCTGGTACCTAAGGAAACCAGAAGAGGGCATCAGATCCTCCTGGAATCAGAGAGCTGCCATGTGGATGCTGGAAAACAAACTTGGTCCTCTGGTGAACAGCAAGTGCTCTTAACCACTCAGCTCTCCAGCCACAGTTGCATACTTTTGGGTAAAACCATTAGTTCTCTACTTAACACCTTGAAGAGATAGATAATTTTCCAAAATATCATCAGTATTTTACAGTTCTACCATCACTATGTCCGAGGGGTCCAATTTCTTCTTATATTGGCCAAAAAGAAAAAAAAAAAGCCTCAAGTTTTTGTTCAGACATTGGTTATAATGTGGCCTCTCACAACAGTTTTTATTTACATTTTCCTAAGGACTAGTTATTTGAACATCTTTTCTTGTGACTACTGTCTATTATATGTATTTTATTCATTTGAAAACTTGGTCATTTGTAATTTTTACTACTAAGCCTAAGACTTCTTGATATACGCTAGGTAGTGGTCATTTAATTGATCTATGATACATAAATAGTTCTTCCTCTTGTGTGTCTATTATTTCACATTCTTGACAGTATCTTTTGAAACAAAACTGCTTTAGTTTGATGAAGTAATAATTGTCATTCATTGTTGTTTGTGCTTTTGATGCCAAAATTAAAAATGCTCTTTATAACCTCTGGTCACAGAGATTTACACCTATCCTTTAGGTGTGCCATGTTATATATTGAGATTTTTGAGTTTTTTCACATATAAGAAAGAAAATTCACATCCTGCATTAACATTTGTATATATGGAATATTTAAAAGATATGAAACTGTAATATATACAATTAGCATACTTTTTCATATTTTGCACTACTAATACTGAAACGCAACCCTTTTACAATACTTAAACATAATATATAAAATCTGTGCTAAAGTTGACAAGTGATAGTCCAGTTGCTGTGAACTCATAGAAGCTGTGGTCACCTGTGTAAGACACACAGAAGACCCGGTCAATTAAAATCCAAGCAGGAGGCTTGAGGGGCTCCTGAGGCTGGGGCTGAGGGGTATTTGACATCAATGGCTGCTGAGTCAGTCATTTTCTTTTTTGGGGGGGTGACTAATAGTTTTTCCCCATGGCCCAGTAGATGCCCCTGACCCCCTGTGCTTATAACAGTACTAACTGGGCCCGATAGGTTATTAAAAAACAAAAAGAGGAAATAAAGTAGGGAGGAAGTTGTGTTGGGGGCCTGGGTGAGGCGGAAGGAGGGATTAGGAGTGGGTGGGATAAAGACACATCGTGCACTTTTCAAAGGACATCAGTTAAACTTCTAGGAACAATATAGTTTAAGGAAAATTTAAACTTGTCAACAGAAATTATATTGGGAGAATTATTTTTTTTATTTGTTTGTTTGTTTCTGTTTTTTGAGACAAGGTTTCTCTGAGTAGCCCTGACTATCCTAGAACTCACTTTGTAGACCAGGCTGGCCTCAAGCTTGTAGCTCCACCTGCCTCTGCCTCCCAAGTGCTGGAATTAAAGGTGTGCACCACTACTGCCTGGCTGTGAAAATTATTCTTAATTATGTGAAAATCATTAGTGATTTTGCTTAAAAAGAAAAAAATGCTTTCTCTTGTAAAATATGTCATAATTATGAATTAAAGATGATTTTATTTTTGTTCTTCTAAATATTATTGACCCAAAACAGAATAACTAAATTCAGGTATCTTTTTATGTCACTAAATTTAGATATAAAACACATAGTATTCTAAATATTTTGAACTACATTATAAGCTATAGTTTCAAAGTACATTGTAGATTAGACAACAGAAGTATGGCTGTTTGCAATATTGCCATTTTATTTTATTTTATTATGTGTTTGGTATTTTGACTATGTGTGTATCTATGTACCACTTGTATTCCTGTTACCCATGTAGGCAAAAAGAGGGCACTGGACCCCCTGGAACTGAAGTTATAGGTGGTTGTAAACCATCAAGTGGGTGCTGAGAATCAAACCTGTGTTCTTAAATGATGAGCCATTTCTCTGGCCCCTGATGTCTACTTATATTTATTTATTTATTTTTAATTTTATTTATTCATTTATTTATTTTTGTTTTGTTTTTCGAGACAGAGTTTCTCTGTGTAGCCCTGGCTGTCCTGGAACTCACTCTATACCAGGCTGGCCTTCAACTTAGAGATCTGCCTACTTAATGTCTCCAGAGTCCTGGGATTAAAGGCATGCACCATCACACAGGGCTCTGATGTTTACATTTTAAATGTGTAGCAGATGCTAACTTCTTAGAGCACGTCTTTTGAAGGGAATAGCAAATTTAATGTGGGAAACTTTTCTGTGATTTATGACACATATCTGGGTGGGGGTAGGAAGTGGGGGCATGCTAAATATGTGGCTTTATTTATTTATTATTTATTTATTTATTTATTTATTTATTTATTTATTTATTTACTTAGAGATGGAAAATTTTGAGAAATATTGCTGTGTAATGGGACTGACTCATAGAGAAAAGAATTGAGGGCCAGAAAAATGAATGGTTCAGCAGATAAAGCTCCTTGCTGTCAATCCTGACAACATGAGTTCAGGTCCTAGACAGCTAACTCCTGTAGGTTGTTCTCTGACTTCCACATTTGCACTTGGCATGCACCCTCCTCCCAAATACACACACACACACAGACACACACACACGCACATGCACACGCACACACACATGCACACACACACGCACACACACACACTTTTAAGTAATGTCAGGATTAAAACTTAGTTATTATTCTTATATTTTGTTCTGTTTTTAATGTTGGTGTATATTTTCTTGGTGTACATCAATGTCTATAAAATAGGTGTTTTAAGGCAAATGAACAAAAATATAAACATTATTCTTTTGTGTTGTGATCTCTTTCTGGTGCTAACTGCTAGGTATAGAGAGAACAGAGGCCTGGCTGAAATTTTCACACATGTTTATATTCAAGACTCAGTGATTGAAAAAAGGTGGTGGACCTAATTGGAAGAGTCTTGATGCAGATTGGAAATTTAAGAGCAATAATTAAGAAAAATATTATAAGCAAGTCTATGTACATAGTTAGGGAGCTTCTATACACTTGAAGGCTAGACATACCCAATGGGATCTTGGAGTTCATTTTCTTAATTGCAATTGTTTCACTTAACCATGGTGATGCAAGATTATTGTAAAAGTCAACAAAAATATGTAAATGAAAAGCCATGATTTTCAACTCCCTTGGTATACCCTGACCTGATTAATTTTATGCTCTATATCTTTATTTTGACATGATCTTGGTGTTTATTCAATTGTGTGCAAATGTATATTTTGGTACACATGTACATGTATTAAAAAACTCCAACTGAACATGTAGCTGTAGTGTAATTGTATTCATTTGTGTTCATTTACAGTTTTTACATTTGCACAAAGTTTCATGGTACATATGTACTCCCATCTTTCTACTACTAATAGACATACGAGTTATTTTCAGGTTTCCGTTACTACAAAAATTATGATAGTATATATCCCTTAATATACCTTTACACACTGTTGCTTTAATATTGATGTGACTATAGTCTTCTGATTTTCTAAGACCTATAGTAATCCACATAGCCACGGAAAGTATGAGCATGCCTCTTCTCCTTACCATTGTTATATAGGATTCAGTCTTTTTTAATTTACTTAGTTTATTAGGGAAAGAGCAGTGCCTTAGTATTTATTCATTTATTAATTGATTGATCATTAGGTTGATTGTTTTTTTGAGACAGAGTTTCTCTGTGTAGCCCTGGCTGTCCTGAAACTCGAACTGTAGACCAGGCTAGCCTTGAACTCAGAGATCTTCCCACCTCTGCCTCCAGAGTGCTGGGATTAAAGGTGTACAGCATCATGTGGTTAGTATCTCAGTTTTAAAGAAGAGAAGAATACTCTCATGGAATACTGGTTTCATATTAGAATAGGTTTGGCAGGTCTTTCTGACACACACAAACACACACACACACACACACACACACCTTGCACACATGCACACCTCTATTTTACCTGCTAAATAAAGATCCCAGAACATCCAATAGTAAGAGTAACTCAGTTTTAGTATATTGGCCACATTCATACATACATTATATGATCTATCCTCAGAAAACCCTGTTATAATCTCCATTCAATGGAGATCTCATAGATCTACAGTCACTGATGTAAAAAATAACCATACAAATTATAAATTACTGGAGTAGCAATTCAACTCTACTCTTTTTCATTCAGCTCTCCCCAATCACAAAGTCTAATGAGTGGGATTCTTAGCTGTGGTCAACACTGCACTTGACACTTGATAAAATCATCTAGGTAGGCAGACAGGTAGTTAGGCAGTCAAGTAGGTAGTCAACATATATGTGCCTAGACAAGCAGATAGATAGATATGTAGATGATAGGTAGAGAGATGATAGATAACAGATACTAAATGGATGAATGGGTGGATAGATGGATAGGTAATTAGATGATGGATGGATGGGTGGATGGACTGATGGATGGACAGACAGATAGATGATGGACAGATAGATGATAGAGAGATAAATAGACATAGAAGATAGATACAGATACTATTTTTTTAAGACCCATGAGGTGCCATAGTAGCTCCACTCAAGGGGCATTCTGGAGGAGAATTTCTTCTTTCATAGGAAATTGTTAGCTTATGAAAGAAATTCTATAATGGGAAGTGTATCACCTACACTGTGGAGAGAAGTCTGCTTTCCTCTGACTGCTGCCTTGAATGTTAATCACATCTAAGAACATCCTTTCAACAGCAATAGCTGTACTGATACAAAGCTAGACTGACACATGAAACTCACAATTATGCTATGTACATTCTTGTGGACTTTGTTTTTATTTTATTCCATTCTTACTTATTGGTAATAGGAGAGCAAATGGAAAAACAGGGAGGGGACTTACTGGGGGGAGGAATGAGGGAGGTCACTACAGACAGAAAAGGACATGGGGCAAATAATGCCAAGGTTGTTTGATAATGACTCAAGGAATCATATTATTTTATACTTACCTAAAATTATAATATATATGTACACACACACACACACACACACACACACACACATACACACACACACATCTTAAAGGAAGCTAATCCACTTGGGTTGATGATGGTTCCCCTTCCCCAGAAGAACCACAGACTATTCAAAACCCCAATACCAACACCAAGAAACCTCCTTTTGGATAATTACTCAGGGTTGTCCACATGCCTTCCAAAACAATATAGACTATTGATGTAACCCCTGGCTGCTTCTTGGGGCTTGAGAGTTGAACCCTATTGTTGAGGACACTACACACCCAGAACATAAGGCTCATAATTTGAACTGGATGTGACCTTAAAGTATCTTTTGTGCAATCTAGCCTTCATGGTAGCAGAAAATATTATGCAAGCTGACAAGGGAGGGAAAAAAGTAGACAATCCTACCCAACTGCAATGTCTATGAACAGTGACAAAGACCAGCATGACAAGGTATCTGTAAAGGTGCAGTAAGTGACAATCACATGTTGGTAATGACCAACAGCTGTTGAATTGGACTTGATACCAGAAATCTAGCCAACGTTTTTGGGTTAGTGAGGTCATGGACATGAGAAAGTATCTATTGCTACCACTTCGTTAGACCAGCATAATTCCTTACTACATTCTAAATTTTATCCTTATACCCATAGACTAGATTTCCAGTCTTGTTGAATCATGATTGGATTTATTTTTCCATTTGTTCTTGTAGAAAAAAATGTGTGAACTATTCTTTTGTTTTTCCTTTTCAATTGCTCTGAAGAGATAATGCTGTGGAATGTCGTTCTCTATGCTGTGCATATATGTTGCTCTAATTGGTTGATAAATAAAATGCTGATTGGCCAGTAGGTAGGCAGGAAGTATAGGTGGGGTGAGGAAAAGAGGAGAATTCTGGGAAGAGGAAGAGCAGAGTCAGGAGTCACCCAGCCAGACACAGAGGAAGCAGGATTGAAGGCAGAACTGAGGAAAGGCACCAAGCCACATGGCTAAACATATGTAAGAATTATGGGTTAATTTAAATGTAAGAGCTAGTCAGTAATAAGCCTGAGCTAATGGCCAAGCAGTATGTTTATTTGGGACTGAGCGGCTGTGGGACTGGGTGGGAGAGATTCGTCCCAACTGCAGGACCTGGGCAAGACCAGGAAAACTTCCAATTATAAGATAATGATTCCTACATTTGATGCGCAAGAGCAACTTCAGATTATTAGCATAGGACATACTTGGAAGTATGTCAGTTACTGGGGCATGAGGCATACACCTGTTCAACTTACATAGCAACAGCAAACTGTTATCAAATTAATGAGGCCATGTCCACTCTCACCATCTGTGAGTGGTATGCATGCTCTTTTGTGCTCCATTTTAATCTTTTCAGACTTTTTATGTCTGCGCATTTTAGGATATTGTATTTGTTCACTAAATCTGTAAAATATGGTGTGATCATTTTAAAATCACTAAATTTTAAGGGTTCTTCCAGTTCTAAATTGTCCTATCTTTACCACTTTTTTCAAACTATTCAGAGAGGTATTAGAAGGCAGATCAAACTTGCATCAGTGTTTTGTGCCCCAACAGGTGTTCTAGGTTTAATTTAACCAGGCTCAAGTTATTCACTGGGGGAAAGAGCCAGAGCTTGTCAGGCAACTGAGGGGTCATTCTCTAAGACAGGAGCCTCTCCAGTATGGTTGTTTTTGCACAAGGGCAGCTGTGTGGGAGTAGAATTACAATTTGCCTAAGGCAAGGCTGATTGCAGCTGAATTTTTCATGTTAAAGTAAATAGATATTATAAAATCCCTTGAAATATTATATTGCAGTTGGGCTTGTTATTATTTAACCTTTTTTTATGAGAGGGCCATAAATTTAAAAGAACTAAGGGCAGTTGGGTGGAGCTGGAAAATCTGTGAGCTTTGCTTAATTATGAGTTTTAAGAAGGCGCTTACACTATTGGTAGGAATGTAAATTAATCCAGTCCCTCTGGGAATCAGTACAGAAGTTCCTTCAAAGATACAAAAATAGAGCTACCACATGAGCAAGAAACACTGCTTCTGAGTGTTCAGCAAAGGATTATAAGAGTCCAGCAGAGACACCTGTAATTACACGTATACCATAGCACCGTCCACAACAGCCATGCCATGGGCCCAGCCTAGGTACCACTACAGACCAACGGCTAAAGCAAATGTGATACAAGTTACACCATGGGGTTTCATTCACTCATTAAAAAAATGAAGAAACTATGTCTAGACATTGGATGGTATTTTTTTCTAGAAAAGTGGATGGTATTGGAGATTATCATGTTAAACAGGATAAACTGGACTCAGAAGAAGGAAAACCCAGGTTTTCTCACATACTGAGAATGAATATGTTTAAAAGCATGAAAGCAGAAGCAGGATTGTTTGGGCAGAGGATGGGAGTCAGCAGAAGAGGGTAGGAGTGACAAGGTACAGCATTAGATGAGCAATTACCATTAAAGGACGTTATAGACAACAGAAGTCTGTGAAACACCATAATGAAGGCCTATTTTCATAAATATGCTAATGATATTTATTTATTTTTAATATTTTTTAATGTATTTTTATTTTATGTGTATTGGTGTTTTGCCTGTGTGCATGTCTGTGTTAGGGTGTCAGATCCCCAGAACTGGAGTTACAGACAATTGTGAGCTGCCATGTGGGCGCTGGGAATTGAACCCAGGTCCTCAGGAAGAGCAACCAGTGCTCTTAGCTGCTGAGCCGTCTCTCTAGCCTCAACTAATGATATTTGTATACACATACACAGAAAAAAAATTAAAAGATATGAAAGCAGAGGGATCTACTTGGAACAAGGGAGAGAGATGGCAGGAAGGGGAGGGAGTAAGAGAGTGAAGTTAATGACTATGATCAAAATACATTATATGCACATCATGAAAAGTTCACAGTGAAACATTATTTTGTGCAATTAATATACACTAATAAAATCTCAAAAGAAGCCTTTTCTGAGTTTCTCAAAAGTAATTTTTAATATCACTATTTAAAAGAGTGGTGAATTTAATAGCATTTTAATGAAGTGAAAAGTAATACTATTCAAAACCACAAAAAATGCTACTTAAGAGCATTGTCCTCTTTAAAAATGCACATTAATGATGGACTTTAATGGGTTTTGTTCAGGTATTTCTATGTATGCATGTGGTGTGCATTTATCAGTTGCTGTAACCTTTCTTGCACCTCCCCCCTTCACATCTGCACCACCCATTTCCTAGCAATCTCCATGTTCCTTTCCTGCTGGCTTCTGGGTCCCACAGGTGAGAATGAACATGGGGACACAAGACTTTTTGTTTCTAGTTGATTTGGCTTAAAATAATATCCTCCAGTTTTTCTCTATTTTGTTTCAAATAGTAGCATTTCTTCCTCTATAACTCACTAATACTCCACTGGGCACTTGCACCACACTTTATCTACTTGTCTGTGGATAGGTAATCCTAAGCTGACTTTGTATCTTAGCTATCGTGAATAACGCTATAGTTAACACAGACATGCAAGTACCTCATTCATATGTCTATTTCATTTTATTGGGCTATATATCAAATATAGTTTTTCACTTTAAAAAGATCAGAATCCCATTTCCATCTCTTCTTAGTTCACAATGGACTACGGCTCCAGTGGTTTTTATGTGACTAGTAACCATGCATGGTCATCAAGAACTAGTTGTGGAAGAAGCCCACTACTCTCTTGAAACGAGTCTCATGAAAATGGAAGTGGATGGTGCACTTTTTTCTAAAGGGAGAGGTAATGAATATTTTAGGCTTTGTGACTCAATCTATTGCAGTAACGATGTGCTATGTCTCAGCTTGAGGACAAAAGCAGTCCCTACCTAAACAAACAGATGTGGCTGCATGTCAACACACTAACAAAACCGGATGAGAGATTGCCCTGAGATCACAGGTTGCGATTTGCCAACCCAGTTAACTCCAAAAAGTCTAGGACAGCAAGTACAAAACATAGCTCTTGTATTTCTCTAATTGGAAAACATCTCTGTGTTGCTTCTAAAAAAATGATCATTTAGTCCCAGGATAACTACACCTGGCTTTATGTCTATCATTGGTACAGCAAGTAAAAAGGTGAATGCATTCTTTCTAAGGCCATGGTGCATTTCCCAGGCCTGCTTATAGGGAAGTTTTGATGGAGTCTGTTTATTTATTGATTGCAGCAGTGCTTCCAGCAGGCGGAAGAGATGTCTGCTCAGCTAGACACGGCTAGTTCCAGCAGCAGATTTGGCAGATGTTTAAAGCTTTTAAACCCAGGGCCCATGGGGAGTGGGTGAGCCTTTTCCTTTGCACCTGTGGCCTGCTGGCAGTCTCATCCCCCCCACTGCCTGTCATGTGCCAGCTCCAGGAGGCAGAGTGCGTGTGTTGTGACATACCACTTGTTCTTCCTCCCCCAGCCTCTTGTGCAATCAGCTGTGTGTAGTGTGGAATAGAGAGTGTGACCGGAACCGGAGCATCCCACTTACAGTTAATAACTATGAAGACTGATGCTGGGCTTGCATGAGCATCTCACATCAGCCAGTGGCTCTGTCCAACAGGACCATGAGCAGTGAGCCTGAGACATGGTCTGGGGAGACACCAACCTTCACTCTTGTTTCTCACGAGCCTATTGTCTTCTTATTATCCTGTATTAGCTCTGTCATGTGGGTTGTCCTCCTGTATCTTCCTGGGGCTTCCTCAGTCATTTCTGATGGGATTCTTGGATCCCTTTCCTCACTCTAACCTATACTCCACACCACAGACCATTTGAAACTATAATTCTCTTCATGCTCTGCATGACTGAAATTCCCATTCCTCTCATTGCTCGTAGAAGGAAGTCAAAAATCACTTTTCTGACATTCTTTTCTGATTATGGTCAGGCCCCAGCTCAGCTCTGAAGGTCCGGTGGAGCCTACCACACCTAGGCTCCATGTCCCCATTGTGCGTGTGTTATTCAACCTCTTGAACTATTCTACCTGCTGCCTCCTCCCAGGGATCCTTAAAACATGCTTATTATTCTTCTGGGAACTCTCTTCTCAGCCATCCTAGGTGGGCACCTTCAGCAGCTGCCTCGATTCTTAACTTGGTGAGTTCCCTCAGCAGAAGTGTCCAAGCAGGGACTGAACCATTTACAAAGGTTATGGGAGGGTGCATCCATTTTGTGAGATAACTGGTTTTGTTCGTTTACCTTTTTTCTTACAATATATTCTGATCACAGATTTTTCCTCTCCAATTCCTTCCAGTTTCTCCCACCTTCCCAACCACCCAAATCTACATCCCTTCTTTCTCTCTCTCTCTCATTAGAACACAAATAGGTAGCAACAACAACAAAGAAACCAGAATAGAACAAAACAAACAAACAAATAAAAGCCCCCCCCCCAAAAAAACCACAAGAAACACATACAGATACAGAGATGCACACACTCCCACACACAGAAATCGCCTACAAACAACAAAATCAGAAACCATAATACATAGGCAAAATACCTGTAAAGTTAAAAACAAAACAAAACAAAATAAAAAGCCTAGGATAAACATTATGAAACAAACAAACAAAAACCTCCAAGAACACCATGGAGTTAATTTTGTGTTGGCCATTTACTTCTGAGTATGGGGCTTGCCCCTCAGTGTAGTAGTTTAAATATCCACTAAGACTCTGCTGAAGAAAACTAATTTTGGTTTGGGAGCACTTGTCAACTGGAGATACCTTCTGGGTGAGGGGTGGGAGCTTATGTCCACTTTCCCACTCAGTGCTGGGACCCTATCTGGCTAGACCTATGCGGGCTCATGGTATGCTGCCACAGTGTCTATGATTTCGTATGTTTGTCAACCCTGTCGTATCTAGAAGGCCTTGTTTCCTTGGTGTCTTCCATCCTGTCTGGCTGTTACAATCTTTCCTCTTCTTCTGCAAAGTTCCCAGAGCCCTGCAGGGAGGGATTGGAAGGAGACATCTCATTTAGGACTGAGTATTCTAAGGTTGCTCACTCTCTGTGCATTGTCCAGTTGTGGGTAGCTGTGTTTGTTCCCATCTGCTGCAGGAGGAAGGTTCTCTGACGATGGTTGAGCAAGGGACTGATATGTGAGTATATTAGAATGCTGTTAGGAGTCATACTTTGGAAGAACAGTGGTATTTGTGTTTTTCCTATGTCCCCGGCCTATCTAGTATCAGGCTATTGGCCACCCAAGCAGTATCAGGCATGGCTTCCATCTCATGGAGTGGGCCTTAAATCCAACCCAAATAGTGGTTGGTTACTCCTACAACCTTTGTGCCACCATTGTACTGATACATCATGCAGGCAGGCAACCATTGTAGATTGGCTTGTAGCCTGGTTGGTGTTTGCCTTTCTCCTCCGGTAGCATCCAGAATACCTTCCAATACCACTGGTCAGTAGGGGTGAAGGCTCTAGGTAGGCATCAGCGCATCCTCTCCATGTTCAACAAGTTATGTAGGTGTTCTCTGCAGCAGTGAGACCTTACCACACATTTGTGGAAAGCAATCAATAACCTCGGCAATGGCCTGGGTTGTTTGGGGGTTTCCATGAGGCCCCTCTATCTAACAGTTCAATTAGATGTATGTAATCCATTCCTTGCACTAGAGGTTTCATTTGGCAGTGAGATTATTCGCTGATTCCATTTAGACTTCTTTCATATATGTATATGCTTTAAGAAGCTTCTACTATAGTAGGTTTCCATATGACCCCTCAAATGGCCCTTTGTTTTAGCTGTTCCCCCCCCCCCCCCGTATTCCCTCCCTTACGTCCTCTTCCCTCCCTCTGAGATCAGGGCTTCTTAAATTCCCTTAACAACCTGAGTTTTTTCTCTTATTCCCCACCCTCTCTCATCTTTCTTTTTTCCCTTTTAATTGTTGTGTGTGCGCCTAATACTAGGCACATGTATGCCCTAGTATTCATCCAGAGAGGCTGATGACAACTACAGAGTCCCTTCTACCCTCTTATGAGGTCCAAGATTGGATTTAGGGGTTAGACCTGCTATACCCAGTGCCTTTACCCACTGAGATATCTCACTGAACCACAATGTTTTTCTATGGATGGTCAATTTTCATGTGTCTATAGAAGATAAATGCATAGTAAGTAATTCTTTTTTTTCATTTTTCTTTATTAAGAAATTTTCTACTCACTCCACATGCTATCCACAGACCTCCCTCCTTCCTCCTCCCACCCCCCAGCCCTCTTTCCCAAACCACCCCACATCCCCACATCCCCCAAGTCGAGGTCTCCCATGGGGAGTCAGCAAAACCCAGCACACTGAGCCTAGGCAGGTCCAAGCCCCTTCCCACTGCACCAAGGCTGTGCAAGGTGTCACACCACAGGATTCCAGAAGCCTACCCATAGACCAGAGACAGATCCCGATCTCCCTGCCTGGATGCCCCCCAAACAGTTCAAGCCAAACAACCGTCTTCCATATCCAGAGGGCCTAGTCCAGTCCCATGGGGGCTCCACAGCCACCTGTCCACAGTTCATGAGCTTGCACTAGTGTGGCCAGTCATCTCTGCACGTCCTCCTAGTAAGTAATTCTTATCCCATGTACATAGGAAAAAATATAGGCAAATGGTGTTTTGTGTGTACGTTTGGTTGATGTATGTATAGCATGTGATTGTTTGCTTGTTGGTATGGGGGCAGGTACACGTGCATGTGTGTGCACGTGGGGGTGGAGGCTCAAAGTTGATGGTGAGTGTCTTCGTCAGTCACTCTGTACTGATTTGAGGCAGGGCATTTGCTAAACCTGGAGCTTGTCAGTTCCTGGGTTGCATCACTAACTAGCAAGTCTCCTGTCTCTGCCTGCAGACTGCTGGGGTGAAAGGTGGCCCCCATGCCTATCTGGCTTTAATGTGGGTTCTAGGGATCTGAACTTTGTTTCTTGGGCCTGTGGGGCAAACTTTTCATCAGCAGCCATTTCCCAGCCCCATACACACAGAAATCTATTTAAAAACAGTACATCTATTCAAAGTTTCTATTTCTTAAAACTACTGAGCAGGGTAATATCTTACAATCTGGTCTTTGACAGGCCGTATATTCTAAGGGTTTCAACTTGTCCTAACAATTACTGCAATTCTGATATGCTGTTTATTCAAGTTCATCACTGTTGATATTGGCAATCTTCTAGAAACGAAGCAGAAATTCAATTCTTTTTGTTTTTGCCATATATTCACCTAGTCTTAGGAAATACTGCTCAGTTGGAGTCCCAAAACAATAACATTGCCAATGGCAGTGACTTTTAAAAAAACACAGCAATTTTGGAAATGTCTCTGATGAATTAGGCTGGAAAAGAACCTACTTTCACACAATATAGATAAATTATGTAGATTATGATTTGCCTTACAATGGCTTAATTTCCTCATCCAAGAAGCAAATGTGTTTTCACAAGTTCCCCCAGTCCCCAAATATAGGGTTCAAGTTGCTCTTTTGCAGTTCTTTAATTCTCTACAGGTTTAAATGAAATCATGGTAATTTTAGTCAACGTAGTTTCCTCAAATTCCCTTCTTGTAGCAGATGAAGCCACAGACACTACATTTTGTGGTAATGCCCCTCCCATGGGTATTCTCTTCCATAGGTTTCCAGAGGAAAGCAATGAGGGAGGAACTCAGCTCTGTGTCTCTGATTCATAATTGAAATGGTTAATCCTCACAGAAGGGATTTTCCACGTATCAATTGATAATATTCATTTGTCATTGTGATAATTTGCAATTTACTCAATAGAAACAAGATAAAAATATTTAAAATACAGTAAGCATATTAAGGCCTCTGTTTTAGATTTTGTGAACTCCAAATTATACCTGGTAATAAGATAATTCATTTATAAAATTTAAAATATGACGCTAATTAAAAAAATATATGATTATACCATTTCCCCCAAGCAACAAGATCGCAAGGAGAAAATGGCTGCATCAGGGCAAGGTAGAGAGCAGAGCTTCACTTACTTATTCATTCATTTTGACTTTCTAAGGACCAACCAAATGTTATGGTCAATGAGCAAATGAGAATTTCTCACCTCACACTATTTAATTCAGCCACTTCCTAGGACTTTGGCTGCACATCAGGCCAGTAAAAAGAGCTCTGGTCTCACAGTGTCAGGAACAGTTTCAAGTCATAGATTTTGTATTTTTTTTTTTGCCATTTTGCCTCCCCAAATCTCAATCACCTCTCCTAAGACTCATCTCTCCCTTGTGTACCACTGGCCCATCATGTCAACTTCACTATGTGATTAATGGATTCAAGGAGTTAACTTATTAAAAAGATCCTTTACACACTAGACTAGATAGTGTAACTGTCATTCTTGCTTGATAACTGTTTTGTTATATATAATTTTACTATGTTAAAGTTAAATTCTTTCTTTTTGACTAGATAGAAAAGGGGAAGTGCTGTGGGATGTCTATATGCTGTGAATATGTGTGGCTCCCATTGGATAATAAATAAAGCTGTTTTGCCTATGGCAAGAAAGCTTACAGCCAGGCAGAAAATCCAAGCAGAGATACAGAGAGAAGAAGGGTGGAGTCAGGAGAGACCCTGCTGCCAAAGGAGCAACAAGATGCCAGCAGACCAGTAACACCACGGCCATGTGGTGACATATAGATTAATAGGAATGGGTTAATTTAAGATGAAAGAGCTTGCTAGCAAGAAGCTGAAGCCATATGCCATACAGTTTGTAATTAAAAGCATCTGATTAATTATTTTATAAGCAGCTGTGGGACTGCTGGGATTGGGGGGAGGAACATGCATCCATACTGTTGGAGAAGGCAGGACTGGAGAAAATTTAGTCTACAACACACTGAAAGAAACAAGACATTCAACCAATTAAAATCTTCCAAGAAGAAGAAATGTTAACTCAATTTTATAGATCTCATCAGAGCTGAATAAGTCAAAATACTCTACGAATAAGGAGATGCTAATGAGAGTGAGTGATACAGTTCAACCTTTGCTGACACTCGAATCCTCTGTGACTGTGGGATGAAGCTCTCTGCACTGGTCAAGCAGCTGCTAGACACCATTGTGGGTTTGAATCACAAAGTCCTTTCAAAAGATTATTAGATTTATTTATCTTATTTCTAAGAGAGCTTGCCTTGCATATATGTCTGTGTACGGGGGTACCTCTGGAGGCCAGAAGAGGGCACTGGATCCCCAGAACCGGAGCTATAGGTGAGCAACCATGGAGGTGCTGGGAATCAAAGCCAAGGCCTCTTGTAAGAGCAACAAGTTCTCTAAACTGTTGAGCCAACTCTCTGGCTTTCACAAACTCTGTCTTTCTACAAATATTCTGTTAGGATGAAAGGAGAAAGAAAGAAACAAGAAAGAAAGAAAGAGAGAGAGAGAGAGAGAGAGAGAGAGAGAGAGAGAGAAAGAAAGAAAGAAAGAAAGAAAGAAAATGATGAAAAGACACATTGCTGCCATGACTACCCTCATTTCCTAGAGAGTATGTTTGTGTCCTGTGTAGTACATACTAGGTAGGGCTGCTTCCCTGTTTAATAATAAGACCAATTCTACACAGAACACTTGAGATCTGATCTGATCTTTATAATTTACCTGCTTTCAATTTAATAGATAATATTTAGAACTCCTCTGAAAAACAAAACATTTAAATAATATATTCATACTGAAACATAATACAGAGTTTTGCTATGAAGTCTAGGTTAACCTTGAATTTAACAATCTCCTTGCTTCAACCTCTGGAAATTCTGGGATTGATAGTTGTTTACCACCGTGCTGGACTAGAAGTATACTCTTATGACAGTATAATTTGAGAGATGAAGAATGATACAGGGAAATGTAAAAGCAATTTAGTGTTCATTCATGGAGCTCCCCCAAGCCATGCAACTTTCCAAGTTCTTCGTCTGTTTGGAGCAGAGGCAAGACTTAGGAACAAAACACAGAGGAAGGGCAAATGCAACCAGCTTGTTTGCCCCAAGTTGGAAACTGTATCTTACTCTTTCCTTCCCAATCTATTAGATTGGGGTCATAGTCTTTAATATAGAGTTAATGCTTAATAAATATTTTCAATTAGTTTACCAAATTTTCTGTAACTTTGCCTACTTTCAGAAGTTTTCCCTGATAAATGCCGCTGGAGCTCATACTTGGATTAGTAGAATGCTGAAAAACTATATGCCCTATCAGCTCACTAAGTAAATATTTACACATTTAGAATGCTTCATGTGTATTCCTACATTGTACTGGACACTAAGGCATAGCAGAGAAGAGAGGTAAGAGTTGTCACTGACACATTCAATAGGGATATTTAACTCTGACAGAGAGAGGTCACTAAGAAATAAATCAGATATGAACTGTGCTTAGCCAGTGACAAATGCTGAAACTGAGCATAGTTCAGAGATGAGCAATGTTCATGATACAAAGAACTTTAAACCTTAAGTATATAAGGGAATGCCTCTCTCGAAAAATGTTAGGAGGGGATGAGGTAATGTTCCCAGCAGAAAATATAAATACAAGTGTCCTGTGGCAGAGGGTTTTGTACTTACCTAAAAAACAGTGACATAGGAGTGAGGCTGTGTTGAGGTTTGAGCATGATTCCTGTGTTACTCCCTGGTCCCCAGGGTGGAAGTGATGAGGTGGTGTCTGTGGTGGAATATTCCTTTACACTATGTAAAGCTATGTCACTGTGATTGGTTTAATAAAAAACTAAACAGTTGATAGCTAGGCAGGATTATCAGGGCAGAAAGAACTCTGGGAAGAAGTGTGGAGATGTGAGGAGACACAGAAGAAGCAAGAAAGCAGGATGGACAGTACACAGCATTGGGGTGGCACATAGATTAATAGAAATGGGTTAATTTATGTCATAAAAGCTAATTAGAAACAAGCCTAAGCTGTTGGCTGAGATTTCATAATTAATAATAAATCTCTGTGTCGTTATTTGGGAGCTGGCTGGCCAGACAGAGAACGACTCACTATAAGTGTCCTGTGCAGGAGGTGCAGCATAGATCAGTGGAACATTCCTGGGAAGGAAATAATGCTAGCCTGAGCATTCCTGGGAAGGAGTTAATGCTAGCCTGAGCATTCCTGGGAAGGAGTTAATGCTGGCCTCAAGGACTGAGTTAGTCCTGGGAGTGAAGTGTTAAAATGAGGCTAGTCTCTGTGGTTGGCTTTTTGCATGTAGCCATCTCACATTGAGCTCTTCATCTTGTGATGTGACCAAGAGTCCCTCATCAGAGCTGGGCTGATGTCAGCACTATACTCATGAGGCAGAACTATGAGTCAAATTAACCTCTTTTCTCTATAAGTGACCCAACCTCGGGTGTTTGTGATAGCAACAGAGGTGGAATAAGGCAGCCAGGTTTGAGCAGAGGACAGAGTAGCCAGAGAAGAGAGTAAGAGAAGTAATGAGGATGCCCATCGAGCGAGACCTCTGCGACATCTGACAACTTTGATTTTTGCCGAGTGAGATGCACTAAACGGAGTGCTTTGAGCAAATGAATGGCACGATTTCCTTTGGCTTTGACACCACCTCACTGCTGAAACACAGCTGCACACTGGTTGAGAGAGGCCATGTGGTCGCAGAAAAGCCACTAGGAGTGTAATGCAGCCCTTCTAGTGGATGGTGATGACTCTGTGGAAAGCCATGGAAAGTAGGAATTTCTGGCAATGTTTTCAATTAGCAGAGTGTGGAAAATAAGGAAAGAAAGGAGTAAAGGAAAATTACAAGATTTTGGACTTAGCAATTGTAATTTTTCACTAAGTGACACTGCTTAATACAGTTGTGAATGCAAACACCAGCAGGAACCTGCAGCCAAGGTATTAGAACTCAGGTGAAATTGAATATATTGCCAGGGACAAGTCAACCCATGAAAGTCACCCATCAAAACTAAACAGAAA
Organism: Peromyscus nudipes; assembly: GCA_902168325.1. Taxonomy (NCBI): domain Eukaryota; kingdom Metazoa; phylum Chordata; class Mammalia; order Rodentia; family Cricetidae; genus Peromyscus; species Peromyscus nudipes. Next base: position 24,549 of record CABHPH010142067.1, on the reverse strand, counting down.
ATAAACTTCAAAAATGTCACGATGGTTGCATTCTGAGCTGAGATTAAGTCTAGATTAAATTTGGTCAACAGCTAGAATTAAATCTACATAATAAAGCTTGTATATAATTGCATTAAGTCTAATACCTCCAAGAATACTATAGAGATAAATTAAAATATCACTGAAGATAAATTAAAAGTGACTTAAATAAATGATGTTCCATACTTCTAATATGATACTCATCTCCCAGATCTGTGTATTCAATGAAACCGAAATCAAAATGTAAGCAGAATTGTTTTATACAAATCGCTAATCTCCTTCAAACTTCTCATGGTAAACAAAGAAGGAACAGCAAAAATAAACTTGAAGAAGGTCAAATGGAAAAAACTAGAAACTAGGTAACTAGTCTTTTACAAAGCTGTCATTATAGACAAACATACTTGTTAGCACATGACTTGATGAAGACCCATAGAGCCAGCGGAAAGAAAAGCAGGGATGGCCCACACATTCAGACATGACGTGGGATGAAAGGAGCTCTGCCTACAAAGCCATGAAGAAAGGCGCATTTCCAGTATCATTTGGATACTGATGTGGACAATTACTTCACAAGATAAAGGAAATTAGTCCCGTTTACACCATAGATGTGACAGAGAAAGGTGAAAACCCATGTCGACTAGAAAAGTTAATCCCACGGCTATCTTTATGGTGCTGGGCTTAACAAAAAAAAAAAAAAAAAGAATGTAAACATTGTAACAGCCAAGGATGAGGTTTTTGTTTGTTTATTTTTCAGCTTATTAGAATTAAGAACCTCTGTTTAAAAGCTTGATTAAATTCCATTTGGCTTTTTACTACTTCTGTCTTCTGTGCCCTTGGGGTCTTATCAGAAACTTCTCGCCCTTACCAATGACCAAAATTCTTTCCTTACATTTTCTTCAGATTGTTTCATAGTGTCTTGTTTTCACATTTAAGTTTTCATCTCATTTTTAGTTGATTTTTGTAGCGATGAGATAGGGTTCAGTTTCTTTCTCCTGTGTATAGATATGCTATCTAGAATTATTTATTGAAAGAACTATTTCTTCTCCAGTGTACACTTAGTGCTATTGTTGAAAACAAGTTGACCATATGTGTTTGAGTTGGCTTCCATATTCTCTATTCAGTTACAGTGCAGTCTGTTTCTGTTGTTAAACCAGTACTATTGAGTTCAGTGAGCATAGCTTTGCATATATTTTGAAATTAATTATTATGATACCTCTTGGTTTGTTCTTTTGTTCAAGATGTCTTGGCCAGTGTGTGTGTGTGTGTGTGTGTGTGTGTGTGTGTGTGTTTGTGTGTGTGTGTGAATATGAGTCTCAGGATTTGTTTGTTTTTCTAACTCGGTGGTCAATGCTTTAAGCATTATGATAGAGATTGCATTGAACCTTGAGCTCACTTTGGGTGTTTAAATATTTTGTTGGTTTTTCTACTCCATGAACACAGGCTATCTTTCTACTTTTTGTAGTCACTTTGGTTTCTCTCGTCAATGTGTTATCGTCTTCATTATAGACATTTGCCTCTTGTTCAGTGAAATTCATAGATATTTAATTTTATATTTTAGCCATTATAAATGGATTCAGATAACTGTTGTTGGTGTTAACACAGCTAAGCAGTAGAACAACTTATGCAATCTACAGGATTTGATTTATAGGGAGTTGTAGACAGGCAAAGAATATTTATGGTGCTAGAAATAAGACATAATTACTTTGAGTATACCAAGAAAACTGCTGACTCACAAAGGGTATCCAAAAGACTTCTGGGTGATGATACCTATTTCTTATATATCTACTTTGTATATTTATTCACTGGGTGCTAATTATTTAAGCTCTGTTTGTAAAATAAATTCTCTTTTTAATATTCAGACAAATTTAACATTCAAATAAAAATTAAATGCATCTGATCTGAGGTTTTCACACTTCCTATAGTGTTGTCTGTCTGTCTAAATGTGTATTAAGTAGACAGAAGTAATTGATGGTCTTTGGATGCTCAGTAAAATGATAATACATTCAATGACATTTGTGTTTGAAGGTTAAATTTGAATTGAGACCTGCATCATAAGCCCCAAAAGCACAGAGTGTGTGCAGGTTTTCCATGTGTTTCCATTATTTATGCTATTCTTTTTGACTTCTTTTAATCAATAATTTTATGAAATGATTGACGCAAGAGCCTAGAAAATCTTCACGTAAACTGAATTGATGATTCTTTCCTTGCTGTAATGGAGGACATCATTCTTCTTTTATAATGCTAAATGCCAGTCAAAGACAGGAATATTTATACTTTGGAACACAGCAGTCGGTGCTGTTACAGGTTCAGATAATTCCTCTCATCTTTTAAAGGTTATAGTCTGGACATGAGGCTGTTTTTCAAGGCATACATCTTGGTGGATTGTCTGAAGCAATTGCTAAATCAAATCATCATTTTGCAGCAAACACTCTGAGGTCTTAAGGACATGCTTGTTATTGCTAAGACACGTCTAATTGTTAATTACAAAGCTGGGGTAGAATTATGGGGGCAAAACCCACATTTCCACATCTGAAGATTTTGGTGTACATTTTTCCTTTATGATATTTGATCCTGATGGAGTATATTTTTCTCTATTGAACTGTTTCTTTGGTTACCGGGCTTTTTTGTCCAATTATAATATATTATACAAGCATTATAAGCATTGCATATCCTGTGAACAATTAGCAAAATGCTCACTGGCTGAATGACCACAGACATCAGAGCTGCATTTCCTCATGGTCTCTACACATTTTAAAAAAAAAAGTGTTCCTTGATTTCTTTGTATGCTGTAATTTTAGAGAATTAGACCTTATGAAAAAGGGCTAGGCGAAAGAGACAACGGTTATGTACTGTGATTTAAAGAGTGTTAGCGGTATTCTCATACAAAGAAAAACTCAGAATTCTAACAAGTTATCACTTTAAAACAGAACATACACAAACAAGGCCATTGTTCAAATGAGAATATTTTATCTATTAGGGGTTAGTATAGCCGTGTATTTTGCTTGTCTCATGATTTCAATCCAGATTGGAATGAGATAGAAAGAACCTAAAATGAGGACTGTGTAGGCATTCAGGACACGGAGCTGTCTGCAGTGGTTCCAGGCACCTTATTCATCTGTTTTCTTTACTGTCTTGGCTACTTTTTGCCTTATAGTGACCAAAGACCTGGCGAGAGGCAAACTGAAGGAGGACAGGTTCATTTTAGCTCAAAGTTTGTGGCTCCTGGCAGGGAAATCATCCTGGCAGTGAACTCATGGCAGCAAGTGTGGCTTGAGGCTGTGACAGTGGGTGCTCACTCACATCTAGGTAGATGGCACAAAAGTCATGATGCACAAGAGACTGCAAGGCAGGATTGTCATGAGACCCCTCCCTCCCTTCTCTGGGGATACGTGGACAATAGTCTTCAGGGCAGGGGGAGACTTGTTCAGTAGTATAGACACAAGAAAGCTGCTCATTGCCGCAGCAAGCCAGACCAGTAAGATTGTTCCTTTGGTCTGTTGTCTTCCTTTTCTGTGGTGACTAGATTTACATCCCCTAGGAGAAACCACATAACACTTACCCAGAGCCTGGGTCCCAAACATCTGCTGCCTCTCCTATTCTTTCTCTAGCACCTTTTTTTATGCCTCAACCGGAGTTCATTGAATGGCATCTGCTTTGATTTCTTTCTTTATATATCTAGATCCCAACTTAGTGCTTGACACTGGTCATGGTAAGCAAGTGACAGATGAAATGGAATCTTCTAGAGGTCTTGAAGCTATCTATGAAAAAGTCGTTTATTATAATTATCAATAATATTCTGTGGTTTGCTATGATTGTCCTAATTTAGGAAAATATTTTACCCATGAAATCTCTCATTAGCTAGGGCTTGGCATAATGGTTCACAAACACCAAATAAAAGCTGCTCCAGCCGGGCGGTGGTGGCACATGCCTTTAATCCCAGCACTGGAGAGGCAGAGGTAGGTGGATCTTTGTGAGTTCCAGGTCAGCCTGGTCTACACAGGGAGATCCAGGAAAGGCACAAAGCTACACAGAGAAACCCTGTCTCGAAAAACCAAAAGAAAAAAAAAGCTGTTCCATTTTCTCAGGCCGTAACAATACATGGCCATGGAGGTCTGCAGAAGGACATGAATCCAGACTCCTTCCTCTCTTGTGCTTTTACAGTGTGGCAGTGTGGAAAGATATGTGGAGTAGATACAATAAATGTTAACACCCATGATGCCATGTGACCCTTGTTCTTCGGGGTAGAGAAAGGAAGTCATTCCCAGAGCATCACACAGCAGTCTCCCTGGCAACCAGGATCAGTTGGTCTGGTGTGATTAAAGGCAAGTTATTTAAACAGCTCACAATTCCTTAAATGCTGAGTGATCTGGAGACAGTCTATTGAAGGCTTTTCCACTGTGTGCCTTCGCAAGCAGAGGAGCTCAGGAAGGGGAATTCAGGAGTACTTATATGTTACACATACCACCTGGCTTCACAGTGGGATGGAAACCAACCTGTGAACTGCACCTTAATCTCTTTAACCTCCCTTTTCTCTTGGTTGCACAAAACCATGCCCATGGGAAGGATGCTCCAAGGGATTCCCCTTCATCTCTCCACTGTACTACCCTCAAACATCTTCCTGTCAGTCTTTGAACTGGACCTCTCACTCAGCCTTGAGGACTTTGCTTGGCAAACAGAAGTTTAGCCTCTGCTTAGACAAAGTCTTGTGGGAAATCAGAGGGGAAGATTCAGTCAAATTCAGTAGACAAATCCACTGGAATATGCATCAGTGCTATTTTAACCTATATGGTTTAATTCTGTCTTTGAGGTTTCCCTGTAATGACCAGTTACTCACAAAATCCAGTTGACTGTCAAATTTAGTAAATTCAATAGAGTAGGGGGCTCATTATCATAAATGTGATTATATACATTTATAGAGAGACATGCATGCACTTTGTACACACACACACACACATACTTATTTTTTGAAGAAAAAAATGATAACCACATTGTGTCATGTGGTACCTGGGGCAACTACAGATCCAGCACCACCTTATTAAAAACATTACAGGAAGGATTGTTGGCAGTGAAGAGGCCTCATAATTTTGGAGACATTTTAGATAAAAGCCACAAATGAAGCAATTATGATGTTTTAGGTGACCAGGACCTTGCACTCTGCTAGACTTCAATTACTTCCATGGATATTGTTGGGTTTCCTTCTCCCCTAACATCTCAGGTTCCTCAAAAAGTATACCATAACAGAGAAAGATGCAGGAAGTTGACTGAGGCATGCTTACCTATGGCACCTGGGGAGGGAGCATTGAGCAGAGAGCTGAAATGTGATGCATGTGTCTGAAGGCTTCAAGTCACCATCCATGAGTGTTCTAAAATAAGATAGATGGTCCTTCTTAGCTGCTCTGGAAAGATGTTGGCAGTCTACTGTGAGGAACTTAACCTCCACAAAGGAAGCTTTCTTTTCCTTCCTGTGGTGTGATTCAGGTAGAAGACTCTTTAGCACTACCCGAATAGTCAGAGACATGAGTTCTGGGTTTGCAAGGGATCTTCTACAGAGTGCTATGTGATGATATGTGATTGGAACTCAAAGTTTCCTGTGTCTGCCTCTGTGTGGTATAGTCTTCGGTCTGATGCATTCTTATGCAAGATCTCACATAGGTGGATTAACGACTCCCTAAGTCCTCATTAGTGTTGGTTGACATCTTATGGGTAAGAAAACAAAATTAACACCTGGAGTATGTGTGGCCTCCAGGAGAGTGTCTATGCTTTCCAGAATGAATGGATTACAGTGTAAGCCACTTGCTACCCTATGGGTGTTTGCTGTCTTTGATTAGTTTTACCAATCAGGATCCCAGTATGGATGTTCCTTGCTAGCCAGTTGAACATTCAGTGGCAGTAGCTAGCCCAGATTTTTTTTTTTTTAGTTATTATCCACGTTTGTTGCACCATATATAACTTTCATCCCTTTTCACAATTCTTGCAATCATTTTTCCATTTGCTATCACTGGAATGGTATCAGAAGAATCTAACGAAAACCATTTGGCTAAAGCATTGTGCCTGTGAAATGGTTCAGAAACAGCCTTTCCTGTGACATTAGAAGGTGAATGGATACAGAGAAGAAGAGTCTCTAAAATTGAGGTACATTTTTTCAAAGGCTTGTTCATATGTCTTTCCTCAGATCTATCTGCCTTGATCTTTTAGTCTAAGGGGTTTTCCATCTGGAACCTTGATGGGGGAATGTCTTTCAGTATACTGTGAAAATATGTTGCTCTGATTGGTTTATAAATAAAACTGTTTGGCTAATGGTGAGGCAGAATAAGGTTAGGCAGGACATTCTAAAGAGAGAGAGAGGAAGGAAGAAGACAGAGCAGGGGAGACACTGCCAGCCACTGCCATGAGAAGCATGATATAAAGATACCAGTAAGCCACATCCCACGTGGCAAAGTATAGATTTATAGAAATGGGTTAATTTAAGATATAAGAACTAGTTAACAAGAATCCTGCTGTGGCCATGGTTTAAAAATAATATTAGCCTGTGTGTGTTTATTTGGGTCTGAGCAGCTGCAGGACTGGCAGATGAGAGAGATTTGTCCTGACCGCGGGCCAGGCAGAACATAAGAAAATTTCCAGCTACAGATCCTTAGATATTATGAGCATAAATGCTTTCCTTTCCTCTTGCTCCAATGTTGAAGTTTTAGTTCATCATGCTTAATAATATATTTGCATTTGGATATAGAGCTTTCAAAAAAAGTTAAACAGAAAATACTTGGGTGGGTTCTCCAATGTGTCTGGGGTCTTCTTAGGAAACACAAAGAAACACCAAGGGTGTGTAGGCACAAACTGGTCAACTGTCATTTGTCAGCAAAACAATGGTCATCTGTAAGCTTTAGACAGACATCTCAAGAAAAAACAGCTCTGCTGGCACCTTCACCTCTGACTTACAGCATGTAGAACACTAACAAAGGTGTATTGTTTAAAGCTAGTCTATGATATTTTTGTATGACAGTTCTAAAAAACTAAGAAGGAAGCTAGACAAACAGCATAGGTCATTGAGCACATTGTCTAAAGGTTTATGTGTGGTGATATTCTGTCCCCCAATGTTGTACACCCTAATAAACTTATCTGGGGTCAGAGAACAGAACAGTCACTAGATGGACATAGAAGCCAGAAAATGGTGGCACACATACCTTTAATCCTCTCACTTGGGGGGAAGAAATCCATCTGGATCTCTGAATTCAAGGCCACACTGGAAACAGCCAGGCATGCTGACACACGCCTTTAATCCCAGAAGTGATGGCAGGAAGCAGAAAAGTATATAAGGTGTAAGGACCAGAAACTAGAGGCTTTAAGCTTTTAGGTTTTTAGCAGCAGTTCAGCTGAGATGCATTTGGATGAGGACTCAGAGGCTTCCAGTTTGCAGAAACAGGATCAGCTAAGAAGTAGGCAAGGTGAGGTTAGCTGTGGCTTGTTCTGCTTCTCTGATCTTTCAGCATTCACCCCAATATCTGGCTCCTGGATTTTTTATTAATAAAACCATTTAGCAATTCATCTACATCTGGCACCCAACATGGGGTTTGAACCCATGACCCTGGGATTAAGAGTCTCATGTCCTACCAACTGAGGTAGCCAGGCAATAAAATATCACCACATCCATATACATCTCAGGCTACTTGTGTTTCCAAACTGATGATCAAGTACACCATCAAAAGTAGATGAAAGGCAGGACTTTCTCTCATTGCTATAATTCAAAGCCACTTCTGGTTAGTCCTGTCTCACTTCTCACTTGCATTCTGAGCCAACTTCTCACCCAAACTCAGCTCTGGTTCCTCTCTCATTGCTTAATCATAAAGTATCACCCATTTGGTGACATATAAGTGTGTGAGAAGAAGTCTCAGTGGGTGACATGGGAGTCTGAGAACCTACACTGTGGTCCACTGGCTTACCTTACTGTGGTGGTATTGTGTTCCCCAAAATATTGTGTATGCTAATAAACTTATCTGGGGTCAGAGAACAGGACAGCCACAATATTAAACATGAGGATAGGCAGTGGTAGCATACGCCTTTAATCCTAACATTCCAGAGGCAGAAATTCATGTGTTCAAGGATACACCCAAGCATGGTGACCCACGCCTTTAATCCCAGAAAGTCAGCCTTTAATCCCAGGGAGTGGTGGTAGAAAGCAGAAAGATATATAAGGCGTGAGGACCAGAAACTAGAGGCATTTGGCCTGGAGAAGCGGCCTGGAGAAGCATGTGGCTGGTTAAGCTTTCAGGCTTCTAGCAGCAGTTCAGCTGAGACCCATTCTGGATGAGGGCTCGGGGCATCCAGTCTGAGGAAACAAGACCAGCTGAGGATCCGGTGAGGTGAGATAGCTGTGGCTTATTCTGTCTCTCTGACCTTCCAGTGTTCACCCCAATACCTGGCTCCGGGTTTGATTTTATTAATAAGAACTTTTAAGATTCATGCTACACCTTACTCTCTAGACATGCTCATACCAACCACAGATAAATCACTGGATGTATAATTTCAATGAATACACCTGCCAATTGCCTTTGTTCCCATATTGTTGCTTTTAATCTGAAGGACTAAGACATATTTTGAGGAGCAGGCCTGATGAAGGGGCCCTTCCTTTCCCTGCATTGCACTTACAGCCATCAGTCTTCTGCATTACTTAATGAATGGATCAAGAATTGTCAAGTGTGGGATATGTTGCCTTAATAACTCAGACTGGCCTATCAGATAGTGTGCTTCCTTTCTGCTGGTGAAAGAATGCAATAAACAATTTTGTCTTTTCCTTTGGAGTGAATGGATATCCTGCTATGACCCAGATGATTAAATCTTTAAAACCTTCACTAATATGTTTGATTTTGAATCTCCATACTTTATTTTCTACTGTCCAACATATAACTTACTGAAGATTTGAGTGCAGTTGACATGATCTCACTGAATTAGTGGACGCTGTGATATTTTCTTATGAAAAAAAGAATGATCCAGATCCCTTCAGACTGTGTTATGACAGAGATCTATAAGGTTACCAGTCTTGAGATTATATTATAAATCTTGTTAATGAAAGCTACTTCCAGTCTTCCTTCTTGATATGGATATGAAAAAGCACGTTTCTCAGATCTGTGTGTTGTATATCATGTTAATATCTTTAAACAATGATGTTACATATAGCATGACAGATATAGTTGATAATTTTACTTAAGTATGCATATAAGAGACTTCTACTGTCACTCAATTTTAGGGGAAGTACACTAGTGAATTAAATTAGGATACAACAGAGATTATTCCCTTAGCCTTCCTTAGGTCCTTAAATTATCTCTGAAGTCTGGTATTTTTTATTGACTAGAGTAAGTGAGTTCATTTTGAATATTTCTACTTGACCTTGCCATGACAATGGTCTAATCCTTCAGATAAAAAGAAGCATGTGCCTCTGCATGGTGAGACAGTTGTGTAGCTTGATCTGCCTGGGGGCCCCCCTGGCAATAGGATCAGAATCCATCCCTAGTTCATGAACGGGCTTTTTGGAGCCCACTACCTATGATGGGACACCTCATGCAGCCTTGAGGCAGGAGGAAGAGCTTGGACTTGCCTCTACTGAATGTGCCTCCTTATGGGAAGCCCTTGCCTTCTTGTGTGTGTGTTGGGGGGGAGTTGGGGGTAGGTTAGGAGGGGGAGGCTGGTGGGTAGGAGGAGGAAAGAGTAGGGTCTTTGATTGGTGTGTAAAATGAATGAAAAAAATTCTTAATTAAAAAAATCCTGTAAAAAATAAAATAAAATATTTAAGTTTTTACAGTGAAAAAAAAGCATGTGAGGAGATGCTAACTGCCAAGTGAGCACCTAGTTATGCAAGACAGGGCCTGAGCAATTATCACCAGAGCGGGCATGGGGTCTGTTGACCCAGTAGATGGCTGTGAGCAAGAGTTAATGCTAAGCTTTACTTATTACTTGGCTCCTCTGAGCTCCAATTTCATGACAAGGGGAGGATCATGATAGTTCTTGTCTCTAGGTTTTAAAGCTGGTAAGAATCTGCCTGACAGTCCTTCTGATGTTTGAGTATTCCCTTTAACTATTCCAAGCTTATTAAAATAAATAACCCAAATCCTTCGAGGAAAGTGGGAGATGCCAAGCTGATTAAAAAGAGTCCTTCTACTCAACGGCTGACCTGTCAGTGCAGTCTATGGAACTGAGCATTGGTTGGGATTTGGAGACTATGTAAGCAATCATTACTTTTTGTTAGCTTGGCTGATCTTGGATTTTTGTTCATCTGCATTTGGTTTCTTTTACATTCACTCTTTTGGGTATGGATATGTCTTAACCAACAATGTCCTATTTGCATACCATGTCCACAGCTCTCTGCAGCTCAGAGTCCATTAGACATCACTCTTACTTGCCAGTAATTTATGACAATAACACCCATCTTCTCTCAGTTAAATAATAGCACTTAAATTCTATTATTTAATATCATTTAATCCAAACTACTACTTGCTGGAACCATCTGGAAAGTTTTTGTTAACAATCCTTATGCTGCACTTGCAGCCCACTGAAATGACATAACAATGTCTAGGATGGGAGCCAGGCATCAATAATGTTTGAAGATCTCCAGGTATGGAAGACAACTGTGATAATTGATATTGCTATCATGCAGCTTACTTCTATAACAACATCTCTACAAACAGCCACAGACTCCTCCCCCAAGGGTGTAGAGTACCTCCATGGTATTCTGCTTGCAGAAACTTTTCTTGTCCTTTTGTTAAATGAGTCTCTATCAGAACCTCTGAAGAAATTTCATCATTGATTGGTTTTTAGGACTTAGAAGATCCACTTATCACATTCATGCCCTTGAACCATTTGATTCCTGTTTACCATCTGCAGTAGCTTCTTTATAGTTTTCTACTTTACAAAATGTGGGCTATCACTGTCTCTAGACTTCTGAGACTTATTTCAACAGCATGTCATCCTAATTTCCTAAGGATCTTGTTAGAGTATTGTGACATGATCCAAATTATTGATGAAGCATTAATGCAAGGAGAGGTTGGTAGAGCCTACTGGGAAAGGAAGAGGAAGAAGAAGGTTATGTTGCAACTAAGAGGTTTGTATGTTGTCGTTGGCCAACAGGGAAGTGCTAGAGAAGCTGGGCTATCTGAAGGGCTCAAGAACCTCTGACATTCATGTTTGTTACATGTAGTGAGCTAGCTATTCCCATTGCAGTCTCACACACCTCTCGCTTCCTAGCCTCTGCTCATAGGTTGGTACAGTAGCCCCTAGCCTAGCAGATTAATGGGGACTCAACCTCCCAAGTTCTCCACTATACCTAGTAATTAATTCCTGGTCCAGGGACTGACAGATTTAGGCCCTTTGGGAGATCTGAGTCTTCAAGTGCTGCCTAGTTCAATGGTATTTATATTTTGCTAAATTGGTTATAAGTCATGCTCAGACTTCCTTTTTGTCATTCTAGTATATAGATGACATCCAATGAAAGTGTTTATATTCAACTGTCCTCATAATTACTACATTTTTATACCTTTTCATAATTATGAGATGGCACCTATCACCATATCCCTTTTCAAAGATATACTATCCTCGTTTATAGTCCATGAAAGTTGGAGTAATAATGTCACTGTAGAATGGCTTAGGTGGCATGAAATAACTATCAGTACTCTTGTTTGTCACATCACTGGGTCTCACTTAACATTCATAACTGAATCCACCTTCAGCATCACATCTTAGAATTTCTCATTCGAATGGCTTTTGGCACCAGACATCACGTATGTTATGAGACAGGGAGGAAACAGAAACAGATACAGAAGTACCTTAGCTCCTGCCACTGTGAGGTACGATCTTGTCTAGGAAGTGAACACATTTCTACAACATCTAAGCAAGATGCGTATTCTGAAGCAACCATCTCCACTTGTTGGGGGCACAAAGGTCCTTACACCCACATAGGAATATCAGACATGCAGGGGCCTTTGGGAATTAATTTTCCCACCCAGAAGGCTGGGAATGAATATTGTCAATGACCAGGTGACCGTTTCGCTATCTGAGGACAGACCTCACCCATGTTGTGCTATAGAGGCAGGCTTTACTCAGAATGTTTATCTCAGACTCTTCAGTCTCTAGACTGTTTTCCTTAGCTCCCAGATAACAGCAGCTCCCATCCTTAGGGGGAATGTCACATATGCTACTGACCTCTCTGCCGTCTTTGTCAGAGACCACATTAGATTCTAGGCCTTTTAGCTATAGAACCCACCCTCTTGGTCAAATGTACTTTGTAAAGAGCGCAGACCTTAGGTTTTATTGTGTACCTGGAATTAGAATGATTGTTGCCTTTAAATATGCGGACAGTGAACCACCTGGCATCAGATTCCCCAAGTCTGACTCAGGTTGAAGTCTATCTGAAACAAGTTTTCCTTCTCACCTCTTCACAGTTCACTTCCTAGAAAATTTTTCTCAATTTTCCCTCACCGCCCCTTTCTAAAAATGTCTCCATTCACACTTTTGAATATTAACAGAAAAGTTTACTCAGTTGAAACTTTATGTCATTGAAACGGGGTTGGGGGATTTAAATACTGTTTTAAAAGGGGAAATACTCATGGAGAGAATGACAGTGTTGGTAATTGTTCCCACCTACACTGAGAGGATGAGATTTGCTTAGGATCACACTTCATAGCTAAGAGAACAGAAAATGTCTCGCCATAGAGACGGGGCTCCCACACTTTGGCAGAAGTTAGAACCTGAGTCGATAGACAGCTAGTGAAAGTTTCCAGGATGAGATAGCTGTGGTGTGTCACCAGGGAATGTCTAAGACATAACTGTAAACATTTTTCCTTTCTCCCTAATTGTAAGGTGGACCCATGTGCTTTGCAGTGGTCAAGTTCCTAGAGAAATGTCAATGATGGCGAGGACAGAGGTTCTAGGAGATGAACCCAGGAAAAAAACTTGCCACCAGTAGTAATCAGAATGTCGGCTCTTTAAAATTCTGGGGGAAAAAATTTCAAGACACCAACCATCCTTCAGGACACAGAATAATATCTTGAGCTATTTCTTACTGACACTGAAGGAAATCAGAGAGACACGAATTAAGGTAAAATGAAATTTTAATTTTTCTCTATTAAATTAGAACTTAAAAAATTATAAAGAACTAATGGTGATATCAGGTAAAGACAATAGATAAAATGATCACTCAAAATGCTGGTGGACATAGAAGTTGCTGCAACTGTTCTGGGAGGGGATTTTGTTACATTAACCAAGTCTTGAGAGACACTATGTATCATGTAACCCAGGAAGTCCACTCGTGTGAATTTCTCCTCCCATCTAAGCAAGCTATATAAGGGCCCATTGCAGCACTGTTTAATTCAAAGTCAGAAATGCCCTAATTGTTTTTTGTTAAAATGAATTTTTATAAATTACATGGGATTTAATAGAACAAAATAAAGCTATTTCTTTTAATAAGCAAAGCTTAAAAGTGAGCTGATAACTCAATGCCAGCTAACATAACTTTGCGTTCCTTGGCTAAACAGTAACAGCTGAGTGGTTCTCACTAGTGCAGTCTCTTTTTTGAATACCTTGTAGCCGGCTGAGGACTTTGCAAGCAGAAGGAAGGCAGCCAGTTTGCTCTGAGGTCTGCCTCTCCATTCTGTACAAATACCTCATTATCAGCCCCGTACTTCCACGGGGAAGGCAATCCAGGAAGAGAATCTAGTTTCATTGCCTGTGATGGGTTCCTGTATAATGCTGTCATTGACAGGAAATGGAGAGAAAATCTTTAAGATTAAAAGGAGGGCCAGTTGCTTGGAATTTAACCTTCCCAGCAGGGCCTTGCTTATGCCCAGCAGCAGAGGCATGCTTTCGCAAACTTCACTGAGTCCTGAACTCAGACTCCACCAATGCCAAGATTTCACAAAGACCTGATGTTGCTACAAAGGGGATCGCAGGGCACTCTAAATGTGGGTTCAAAACTGCGTGCTTAGCCAAAGTGATAATTTTCTATCTATTGGAAGAGGTAAGAAAAAAATACTCAGCATTTTACAGCTCAGAAGTCCTCAATACATCTGATTTACAGCTGAACTGTTTGCTGAAATGGAAAAGCTGACACCAAAGGCATAAATTGAGTAGTTTCCAGGAAAATGGCTTAATGTAGACAGTATTATGGATGATTAAATTTTTTGATGTGATGACTTAACTGTACTATGAAAGAATTTAATAAAGGCAGTCTTAAGATAGCATAACATTAGAAATGATTTTTATTTTTTATTTGGATTTTATTCATGTTTCTAGGATATTGGCAATTAGCTTTGTATGCAAACCAAATACTTTTTTGTATGCTACCAAACTCAATATTTATGCAAAATTATTTTGTAAGTTAGCCAATTCTGTGTGTCAATAAGAATTTGTGTTAATTTTTAAGTGTGAAGAATTAATTCCAACTGCATTTACACAGCCATACTTCCCTGGTGAGCAAATTTGTTTTAGAAATGCCTAAACTGAAATCCTACAGGACAGAAAACATTTGCTAATGTAAATGTTCAAATAATATCTTATATTTGATATTTGATATATGTATCAGATACTAATACACATATATAATATATATGTATATATTACACACACACACACACACACACATACACACACACACACACGACATATAGTAAACCATGCTCTTAGGAAAGCCCAGGGACCAAAACCACAAAATAAAACCTGTTTTGTTTTGTTTGTTTTGTGGAAGGGGTCTCGCATGTAAGTACATGTGCAGGTCTCTGTATTTGTCCTTGCATTTGGAGGACAGAGGAGGATCTATCTATCGGGCGCCTTGCTGTATTATCCTCTATTACCTTATGCCTTTGAAACTGGGTTTCTCACTGAACTTGAACCTAGACTGGAGGTCAGCAAGTCCCAGAAATCCTCCTGTATCTGCCCCCAGCTGCATTTCAGGTGCATAGGTCTTGCCTGGCTTTCTTGGTGGGTGTTGTGATCCAAACTCATGTCCTTATCCTATGCACCAAGAGTTTTTACTGATTGAACCATCTCCTCACTCACTTATATTTAACTTAAGAACTGTGTTTGAGATAAACTTACTACTTCTATCCTAATACCAATACATTCCCGTCAATGAGTGTGTGCACAAATGCACACATTTGGAGGTCAAAGGCCAACCTTGGATGTCATTTCTCAAGCATTGTCTATTTTGGTTTTGAGACACTGCTCTGGAACATGTTGAACAGACTAGGCTGCCACCAAGCCCAGCGATGTACTTACCTCTGCCTCTTAGAGATGGGATTATAAGCACAGATCACCATGCCCTGCTGTTTTTACATGGGTTCTGGGGGGAATTGAACTCATGTCCTTATGCTTGTATGGACAGCACTTTACTGACTCCTCAGCCTTAGTGTGTACTCTTAAAAGAAGCCTTTGTGTTTGTTGAAGGGAAATATTGTGATAAGTGATTAAATAAAAACTGACTTGGTAAATTCTGCTTTGAAAAAGATTATATTGTGGTCTATGTCATGGACTTAACAATGACTACAAACTTTTAAACTAATAAAATGAATATAAAGAAATTTCAAACTATCCTAGTTCTGTAGAATGTATAACTGAATTTTTTCTCCTGTGCTGAAAGTGTTCAGGTGACCTTGACTGGCCTTTTTGACTTGTGCACTTATTTCCAACCCTCTGGATCCTTTTGTTTATCTATAGTACATGCAGTTCCTTTGTTTGTAAGAAAACGTTGATAATGATTTATGGGAAACACGTTTGAATTTCTAGATCAGGCCACAGGGCTACTTTCATGGAAATAAACAAACAGAATTTTCAGTGAAAATTAACAGAGAGGAAAAGGAAGGAGGGAATAGCCAGAAGAAAATATTTTGGATTGTCTTGATGCATGTAATTCTTTGAAAATGATTAATAACTTGATAAGATCCAAATATAGTGAGTTGTTTACGCCTTGGCTCAGACCACATTTCCATTAGCTACGCAATCAACAGGATGTTTTTCTTTGCGTCTTTTCCTCCTGTGTGCATCGCCATCAGAAATTTTGTTAAAATAGCCCAGAGATAAGTTGAACAATGCAGCGTCTCCTCTAAGAAAATTGGCTTTGTCTTAGCAGGACACCACCATTTTTGGATTGGCTATGTCAAGGTCATTATGATTTTACAAACTGGGCATGATGTTTTACACTGTTCTTTCTACCAAATTTTAGAAGCCCTCTCCCCTGGGGTGGGGGTGTGGTGTCATTCTGGATCAGTCCATGAGCTAATTGGCTGGAGAGAGTGGAAGAAAGATCCCAGGGGGAAAGATTCTTATTTTCTGAACATCGTAGCCACCTGGATGATCACTGCATTTTCAAATCACCAAGAGGAAGTGGTGGGCAGTGGATTTTATCTGGGTGCAGCCCTAGCTGAAACTGCTGCTCTGATGCCATGATGGAGTGAGGGAAGGACCTGGCTTACTGCTGGCAAGTGTTGTGAAAACCTTGTTCTTCATAAAAGCAAACACAAAGGTTGTTTTTTTTTTTTTTCTGGGCAATTGCAAATTAGCAATGATTTAATAGTTTCCTGTATGGTTTACAGGTAGACTATTCTAAACATAAGTTTTCTATCTCATTAAGGGCCTGATGAATCTCTCTGGCTTATATTTCTCCAGGCCCTTTACCCCTAGCAACCAAGCACCTATTAGATATCTCCCTTATTGTTGGTAGGTTCCAAGACAATTAGCCTATGGTGCTCATCCTAGAAAGAATTCAGATGGAGATACCTGGCACCATGAGAGGGGTCCCCAGAACACTGTTTATGTGATGTGATGAAGACTCAGGGACCCTATATGTCATCAGACTCATTGCTGTGATTTCTTGCAGTGACAGGGTATAAAGTAGGTAGCAAAAGAAAAACTCTCAGGCAGCCAAACTGAGAGAAAACCATGCACAGGCTTCCAGAGTTCTGCTCCAGTCACTCTGGATGTTCTTACTCTAGTAATGAATTGATAGTCACCATGAAGAGCCTCCCAGGGAAGCTCCCCCAGTGATTCACCGGTGACCAGCCATGGAAGACTAGTCAAGTAGGCTCTCTCTGCCTAGTACATACCCAAACCCCAGAATGTCAGAAGAAAATGGTGTTCAGTATCAGCTACAACATTTGAAGAAATAGTCTGGGCATAGTGGGTCACACTTGTGGACCGGGTGTGCCAGAAACCCTCTTGGAATTCACTGTAAGATACCCTGAAGAGTTGTAACTCCGAAGCAGAATTTTCTAAAGATATTAATATTGGGCCTGCAGTATTATTTTTTCCCCTAGAAAAACACAGTATTTTTTAAAAGTGGGAGGATTAAACAAAAGATAAATGTGACAAAGTTGGCATAAGGAGAGAGATGTAGATTAATGTAGCAGGATAATGAATCTAAAAATAGACTCATATTCAGTCACCTGGAGGATTTTTTAGAACAGTTCAGTAGGAAGAGCCTTCTAATAAACGACACTGGAATAACTAAAGGTTCATACATAAAATGATGAATCTCTCCTCTTACCTAGCATGACATTTGAAGAAAAACTCGAAAGTTTCACAGGCCGAATATAAGAACTAAAATTATAACATTTCCTGAACATACAGAAGAGAAAAGTTTTGTGAAAAAAATTTTAGACAAACATCTTCAACACCCAAAACATGAACTGCTAATAACAAATGATGAATTGGGCTTTATCAAAATTAAAACTTCTTTGAAAGACACGGGGAACTCAAAGAGTGAGTTACCAGGGTAGAAAGCGTTTGTATATACAATTAGTAATGTGTGTAACTATTTGCTTTTAAATTTACAACTTAATAAAACAGTGCAATTTACATTTGATCAGAACTCCCTCTACTCCTCCCCATTCTTCCCCACCTCCCTTCCCACCCTGCTGTGGGATGGTCTGTATGTCAAACATGTTGCTTATTGGTCAATGAATAAAACACTGATTGGCCAGTGGTCAGGCAGGAAGAAGTATAGACGGGACAAGGAGGAGAGAATTCTGGGAAGTGGAAGGCTGAGGAGACACTGCCAGCCGCCACCATGACAAACAGCATGTGAAGATGCCGGTAAGCCACAAGCCATGTGGCAAGGTATAGATTTATAGAAATGGATTAATTTAAGATATAAGGAGAGTTAGCAAGAAGCCTGCCACGGCCATACAGTTTGTAAGCAATATAAGTCTCTGTGTTTACTTGGTTGGGTCTGAGCGGCTGTGGGACTGGCGGGTGAGAGAGATTTGTCCTGACTGTGGGCCAGACAGGAAAACTCCAGCTACAAATGGCGCCCAACGTGTTGGCAAGAGTTTCCAACCAAAACCTGAGAAAAAAGATACTAAAACGGAGCTAAAAACAGTTCCTAGTTGTCTCTTTCAAGTTTGTGGCAGCCTGCGTGTTTGAGTCACTATGGCAGGTTCCTGGTGTGTGCGCTCGACCTGCAGTATGGTGGGAATGAGGCGTCTGCCAGTGGCACATTAAACTGCGTGGTGGATTTAGCCTTTGCTAGTACAAAACAAAAAAAGAGGTTTTTGGGCTACACGCTGCTTTGATAGAAGCATAGACCCATGAAGGCTCCCAGAGCTGGTGGTAAAAGTATCACCGCCATGTTGGGAAGCTGAGGTGGGTGGAGCCAGCAGCCATAGTGCCGTTTCAGTCTTAGAATGCTGCAGTTTAAAGCAATAGGCTCAAGGTAATATAAAAAATAAGCCACATAAAGATGGCTACCACACAGAGAATCTGGATTATGTTCTCTTTGATATTCGTAACTGAAGAAAAACATTTGATTGCAAAAGCTGTTGAGTTATGCCAAAATGTATATTTTAAAGGTACCTTGACTTCAAAATTTGGATGTAAGGATATGTTGCTTTGGAAAGGAAGCTCTGCTTTTGTTTCCACAGAAAGCCAGAGGCTATGGATTTATTCCAGATTAAGATACATCTGGTTTGACCAGCCAAGACCCCCTGAAAGGTCTCCGATGACACCATGGCCCAGATGATCCAACATCCAGAACCGTCTCAAGGCAACTGGCTCAGACAATACAGCCTCATGGACTACTCCATAATCCTAAAATTTTCTTTGTGTCCCCATAAGATACAGCGCCCCCCTCCAGCAGGAAGTAGTAAGAGAAGCTACACCCAAATTCCCAAATTATATGTAATTTTACTATGTTAATGTTAAAATCTTCCTTTTTGAAAAAAAAGAAAAGGGGAAGTGCTGTGGGATGGTCTGTATGTCAAACATGTTGCTTATTGGTCAATGAATAAAACACTGATTGGCCAGTGGTCAGGCAGGAAGAAGTATAGACGGGACAAGGAGGAGAGAATTCTGGGAAGTGGAAGGCTGAGGAGACACTGCCAACCGCCACCATGACAAACAGCATGTGAAGATGCCGGTAAGCCACAAGCCATGTGGCAAGGTATAGATTTATAGAAATGGATTAATTTAAGCTATAAAAACAGTTAGCAAGAAGCCTGCCACGGCCATACAGTTTGTAAGCAATATAAGTCTCTGTGTTTACTTGGTTGGGTCTGAGCGGCTGTGGGACTGGCGGGTGAGAGAGATTTGTCCTGACTGTGGGCCAGACAGGAAAACTCTAGCTACACCACCCAGTTCCACTCCCCTTTTCTGTCACTCTAGAAAAGAACAGGCTTCTAAGAGAAAACAAAAACCATCACGTTGAAGTTGGACAAGATAAGCCAAGAGAAAAATAAAAGAGCCCCAAGAGAGGGCACAAGAGTCAGAGACTCACATTCAGGAGTCTCATGAAAGTACTAATCTGAAAGTTACAGTAGTTATACAGAGGACCTGGTGCATTCCTATGTAGGCCTAGTGGAAATTCATATTTTAGAAAGAAGTATTTTACCATGAGGAGCTTAAGAGAAAGCGAGAGACCTCTTGCATAGGAGTTGGTTCTGTCATTTTTTGGGGGGGAGTGGGGGGAGCCACTGCCTTGGAGCTAACTAGATGGGGACATGGGGTGAGAGCATGTGTCCATCAGTTCCTACTCCCCAGGTGTCCAGGCGCCTTTTGGTTACAGTCATGTCATCCATCACATCTGGTTTCTGGGAAAGGGTTGCTCATTTTTGGGTGCGGGGAAGAGAGAAAGAAAAACTACATCCTCTTTTGACATCCCCAGCCTCTGGCCAGGGCAGAAAGAGACATTTTGATCTACACATTTCTGGCCTCCAGTAAAGACAAAGCTGTCAGTAGGTCAAGGGTATTTCAGCTTTTAGTTAAGGTGTGTCGGGGGGCAGGTGTTCACTTTTGGGGTTCTGTATTCTAAACAGCCCAGATCTCCTATTCTCAACTTCTCAAATGCAAGTTGTAGGTACGAGTTGTTATGTGGTCACATAGTAATGCATGTGGTTAATTTACAAATTAGTCTTTAGAGCCCTTGAAGGAGGTCTCGGTACTTAGCTTCACTGTGGCCTCTGTGCGGGAGAATGTTGGTTCTGGAAAACAGCTTGATTTCTCTGAAGACTGTGAAAGAAAAAAGGCAGGGAAGAGCTAGGCTACCCTGCTTCCTTCACATATCACCCACACCTCCAGAGACATCCTCCCACTTCTGATCATGCTGCAAACTCAAGCCTGTCACTGCTGCTGACATATGAATAGTCAGTCGCAGACTCCTTGCGGCCAGTGAGGACTCTTTCACATGACATGCACATCATCAGCGGTCCAGGCCCCCTATTGTGAGTCCTGCTTCTCGAAGCATTTTTCTTTACTTCTCGAACTAGCAGTAAATTGACGAGCTCAGCCAGTGGCTCTTCAGAGCAGAAGTGTGCCAATCTCCAGGCTATGAGCTACAGCAGGCAAACAGGCCAAAATGCCAAGCCAGGATCTTATTTGGGAACAAGGTGTGTAGTCTAGGTTGGAATTCAGAAGCACCATCACGGGAGACAATACATCTTATCAAGTTGGATGTCCAGGGAGGACTTTGACTTCTGTTGGGAACAGCCTCTAATAAAATGAGCACACTGGAGAAGAAACTGTGAGCCCAGAGGTCAGCTCATAACCTTCTGGTGTAGGGGTAGCACAGGAGAGCCAGCAAAACCCAGAGAAAGAGGCAGAGAGAACGGCCCCTAAGACTGCACTCCCTGTCCACCTGAAGGGCTGGGGCACCTTTGGAAGCCTAAGTACTCCCCTTTTATCAGTAAACAATTAAATCTGATAATGTGGGAGCGATTAGCCATTAGCACATAGAGAGTCTGGAATAAATGGTATCATAAGGATGAAGCAGGACTTCCTAGCAACCCTGGTACCCCTTTGTGCAGCAGGAGCAATCTGAAAGGTGCCAGTCCCCACCCCTGCCTGTGAGAGCACAAGAATAGAGCAGTCAGTAAATCAGATGTCACATTTAGATCTGAGAAAGCTACAGACAATGGACAAGGGGCTAAAAAAGCCTAAGATGGGTTGCTTCACCTCTCTGAACATCAGTTTTCTTATCTATATATAAATCTGGATTTGATGCCATTTTACAAACCTTTCAGCTCTTACATGTTATGACTCTATAAAACGGGATGGATTGTTGAGTTATGACCACTCTCTCACTTTATATGACCTTGGAAAAGGATGATACCCTCAGATGATTTGACATTTTCCAGTTCTAACTTGCCTCATTAATTTAGGATGGAAGCAATAACAGATGGGATTGACAGTAAAACCGAAAGAGAATTTAGCACATAAACTCTACAGGAAATCATTAATGTGATATAGCAATGCCATAGACATTCGCAAAGTTTGGAATAGTGGTTTGTGGGGAAAACTTTGTGCAGTAGTTAAAAGTGTATCGGATTAGTGCTTGGGAGGATGTTTTCTGTAGGGAAAGATATCTGAGAAGTACTGTCAATGAGATGGTGGGACTAAAGCTTTTTACCTTCATCAAGTTTGACAACCACTCACACAAGAGAGGAGCTCTGTGGCACCCCAGTAGAATAGTTTCAGAAAGAAAAACAAAGATATATTGAAGAGGATGAGAAGAACAGCTTGGACTTTATTCAGATGATACATCTCCATGTCCTGAGAGGCCAGTTTCTCCCCAATTTCTCCCCCAGAGTAAGTGAGACAAGAGTGGGTGACCACCCGGGTCATCTGCCCACAAGCCCCATTTCTTTGACTTTCCACAGAGATTACTGAGATAAACAGCCCGTGTGAGAGGTTTGCCTACCAGGGACAAGGAAGACAGAACACAATGCTCGTGACATTGGCACAGACTCCACCAGGATGCCAGGAACACCAGGCAGGTGGATGCTTCCCAGATGGTCCATGAGAACCTCAGATAGTTCCCATCCTTTGCCTTTCCCCGTTTAACTCCTCCAAGATGCTCCCATTCACAGTGAGTAAAAGAGTCTGACATAGACAGATCAATGCTACAGGATGGGGGACCCAGCTTGAGCATGTGTGACTGGATAAAAGCATACACTAAAGAACTCACCAAGAGGGAACATAACATGTATGGTTATGTCTATAGAGATGATCAGGAAAGAGCTCCAGGTACCTTACTGGGGCCCATTGATGAAATGTTTGCCTTCTAGTTCAGTCAATAAAGACTAGAGGAGGTATCTGCTTTGCAGTGTGTGGACAGCAATGCAAGAGTTTATGGAACATGAGAAGTCAAGCAATGCTTACAGTACCAGTAATATGTAGTAATGTTCGGGTCCTTCACCCTCAAGAAACGAAACTTAACAGTCTGACAAAGAATTCAGCATAACCAACTTTAAGGGAGCTCAGAATATTACTAGCGAGTATAAATCAACTCAAAAAGCATCAGAAAAACAACACATGAGCAGAAAAGTCAAAAGAACAGGAAGAGCTGTTAAATGTGATCAACACACATTATATATGTATTATATCATAATAAAACTCATTTTATACAACTATCATGTGCTCATAAACATGGGAAATATACTTATTGCCAACTGAAAACATGAACCAAAGTAATTATTCATTAATTCATTATAAGAGAACTAGCGTGATAGCTTTATTTCATTAACATGTCCATTTATTTATTTAAATTTTAAATTTTATCTTATTTAATTTGCATGGGTATTTTGTCTGGAGGCATATTTTTGGATAGTTTGTGTCCTGGTGCCCACAGAGGCCAAAGGGGGCATCAGATCCCCTGGACCGGTAGTAACAGATGGTTGTGAGTTGTGATGTCTGTGTGTGTGGCGGGGGAGGTATTTCTAGAAACATAATTCAAGAGGGAGATTTCTGCATGCGGTTGCAGAAATTCCTGAATACGTGCCTCAAAGTTTTATGAGGAAGTTTGAGTAATACTCTAAAAATGGTCTCAAGTTTTGCAAAATCAGATTTGTGAATTTTGAGAGAGATGAGTTTCAAGGACAACAGAAAACTGGCAAGAGCAGGGATTTCCCCTCTGTTTCTGTCTTTATGCTAAACAAAGGATTAAACAAATATTTTTAGGAATATCTAAGGAATACAGAGATCCACTAGTCCATCACATGAAACCAGAGAAGGAAAGTTGAAGATAGGACAAGAAACACAATAAGAGTCGGACTCATGAGAACACAAGCAGGGGACAAAAGTGCTGAATGAATACCTGTGTTTAAAATCTCACTAACCATCCCTGTCCCCCGGAACACAAAATGGCAGGCAACAAGCTCAACGTTTGGGCAGTTGGGAAGCCAAACACTATGGCCTTAGGAACCAGCGGCACTGTGGGTGTTGAGGGAAAGCTAGGAGGGAGAAGGCTGGAAATTGGGGCTAGTGTACAAAGAAGAAACTGGAAAGCTGATCTTTCCCCAACAGTCAATATTTTACCCTTCTGAGACAGACAGTTGTCACCACCAGCAGACAGAGCAAATGAGGTCTGGGAGCCAAGACCTAGACTACTGTAGCCTCTCTAGAGACTGTTCATCTCCTTATGAGCTGGAGACCTGACATCTAACATCAGAAAGTCAGTGTTTAGGAGCAAAACAGGGCATGCTCTTAAGGAATCCTCAGGGGTGATCCTCTGTACCTGTGACTAGAAGCTTGGGAGCTTAGAAAACATTGAGCTAAGTCCCTAGGCCTCTCCATTCTTAAACTTTTAAGAAAAGAAAAGAAGGGTAAGGATGTCTGAACAAGAAATAGTTAGGCTGACTGATGCTACACACTGATAGTGAGAAACATTAATTATACTTACTGCCATTTCAGATAACTCAGGGGCCACTCGAACTCAGTGGCCAGACAAAGGAAAATAACTCAAACAAACAATAGCAAATCAAAACTGTCAAAAATAAAAACTATCAGGATAAGTCTCTGGTGAACCTTGGCTACCAGAAGCAGTTCATAACTCGAAGAAAAACAGGGTAATTTAATGGAGTTCAGATCATTAAAAGACAATAACAATCTTCTAGGCCTGAAAAAGAAAGCAAAACTTAGCTATATTTTTATAGCTAATAATTAAGACAACAGCTCTTGTCATGACTTAAATTATTAATTACTGGTCTCAAGTTGGAAGAAATGTTTTAGTACACAGAGAAAAGATAAAAAGCTGACAGTCAAGGGGGATTTGGAAGTTATCATCAGTAACCA
>CABHPH010142066.1:18645-47781 GCA_902168325.1 Peromyscus nudipes | reverse complement strand
TCTCAGTGTTGTTATATAGTCCTTCAATCTTTTTACATCTCTCTGTCAAAAAGAAAATCAGAAATTCTAAGACATTCGTATGAGGAACAGCTAAATTCACTGTTGTACATGTCAGAAACACATCTGCTCCTATGCAAAGGAAACGGAATGTGTCTTATTCACAGGTACGGAGGATGGAGAATGGTTTGTGAAGACAGTCTACCCAACCAAGGGCAAAGACAGAGTTTATAAATGCAAGTCCAGGGAGTTTCATCAAAAAGTGACTCGTCAGCTGAAAGAGAAACCTGGCTTCTTGCTTTAGGATTAAGTGGCTGTGGGCGTATACTGATTTCTGTGACCCAGGTCTGTCGGCAGATGTTAAAAACTGCTGGGGAAAAAAATCAGATGAATTAAGTTGAATCAATATAGAATATTGAGTAAAAATGCAGCCAATGGGTCTTTTTTCTTGCTGATTCTAGTCAGTTCTCCAAGAAAAACAAATTCACTGATTTTTTTTTTCCCCTTAGTCCCTTCTTGCTCTATCCTGCCAAGCTCAGGGTCACCCAGCAAGCCCATCAGTTCATATCCAGAAGCTTAAAGATGAATAACAATTTCCTTCATTGTTTTGTTTGCTTTGGACAAGGTTTAGGAGTGAGTTATTACATGTATCCATGGTCATCATAGACATTTTAAGTGTAATTTGAAAGAGATAAAGGTAATTAACACTTACAAACCATAATAGTTCAAAATTTTGTTGCCATGTTAAAAACATTCATATATTTCTTTGCAAAACTGTTATTTGAATTAGAAATGTTATGCAATGTGCCTATAGTCTTCCAATCACAAATTCAAGTTAAATTCTTTTTTTAAAGATGTATTTACTTATTTTATGTATATGGTGTTTTGTTTGCATGTATGTCTGCACAGAACAGGCATCAGATCTCACAGGTCTACAATTATAGACAGTAATTATGAGCCACCATCATGTGGGTGCTGGGAATTGAACCCAGGATGTCTGGAAGAGAACCCAGTGCTCTTAACCACTAAGCCATCTCTCCAGACCTCAAGTTAAATTCTTACCTAAGACTACTGCTATTGTCTGATACTTAAATGCCTTAACTTTCTTGAACTACAATTCCTTACCAATGATCTTCAGATAGCTTTCCAAGGAAACAAAACTGATACAACCATTTCTAGTTTTGTAGAGTTCTAAAATTTTCCATTGTCCTGTTGATTAGGGGCTTTGCTTTGTTATGCTTTCTTCCTACATCTATCACCAGTCAAAAGAATTTTTCAAACTAAGCATCTGAACAAGATAAATGCTTCCTCAATAGTGCATACTATCTCTGGAATCCTTCTTTCTTTGTAATAATAGAAACTAACAGAGATTAATTCATTATTGTATTAGATATTACCAATCAATAAAATTATATGCCCAGTTGAACAAACCAACCCAAAAATATTAGCCAAATAAATGTTCAAATAGGGCTACTGTCATAATTTCTTGAAGCCATAGATGATGTTAAAGTCAAATTTAGATTAGTAGTTTAAGGGCGGCTCTGAAATGAGTGATTCTTCAACATCCAGAAGGATTCCAGTTCTTAATAATTAGAGTGAGAAAGATCACAGTAACTCATGCTTTAACATAAATATGGATGGGTACATGTAGGTGCCCATGTATACAGTGCTTAGGAAATTACAGATATGTCTTTGCTAATCCAGCTGAGAGTGCTAAAAGTAGTATGAAGTTATGAAGCCAACTCGACATGGATCACGGTTTTAACATCCTTCTCAAAGAAAAGGAATCAGTGTTCCTTAGAGAAATGGCTGCCTGGAGCTGACAATGCACAAGGTGAGTGAGGAACATCTTATGAGGTCATGAAACATGGAAGTGCTCAAAACCCAAAACTTCTCCTCATTTCTCAGTTACTTTTCTTCTATTTGACCACACAGCTATATAAGAGGAAGGCTATCCTTTGGCTCACATCTTCAGAGATTTTCATCCACAATCCTTGGTGTTGGTGATTCCGGGCTCATGGTGAGGCACATCACGACTGTGGAAAGCTGTTTGCCTCATGGAGAACCCACAGTGACAAGAGGGGGCCAGGAACAAGATACTCCTAAATATCTACACCCAGTGACTTGCTTCCTCCAGCTTGGCTACACCTCCTAAAGCCTTCAGAACCTCCCAGAATAATATCAGCAGCTGAGGATCAAGATGATTCTAAGTTTCTTACTTTCAATCTTCCAGGCAAGAATGTTCATGTGTGCCTCTCAAAATGTTCTCCTGAGACCTCTTGTTGCAATATTTTAATATGAATTCTTTTTGGAAACAATGCATTCTGGGTGTTAGCATGTATCATCTGACTGACTGCAGAACAGTAGGTCTTCTGTTGTATACTCAAGTAAACCTTGCATTCAAACTGCAGGTCTCATATATATTACTTTTGCTCAGAAAGGGAAAATGTGTCTCATGAAGTAAACAGAATAGGACAAATATGTGAACACCATTTTAGATCTTGAGAGATAAAACTGCCCTGCAGTGAAGAAAGTCATAAACGGCATGGGCTGGGGATGTTCCCAGGACTAAAACAACAAGGGTGCTGTGGCAGGAAAAAAGCAGAGGAACTAAAACGCAGGAAGACCAGCCTAAGTGGGAAATATTCTTAAACATTATAAATAGTACTAATAAGAAAGGTTTTAACTTCTAGTTCTCATAATATATATGTAAGGGGTCTGTTTGCCAAAATTATATTAATATAGAAACGATTCCTGTTTCTTGGCTGTTGGGGTACTTATGGACATCAAAGGCTCTCCCCTGACATTAAAGTTCTGTCCAATATTGGAAGCATTCTGGAAAGAAAGTTGTTTCCTTTATGCAGGAATGCACATTCTGTGGTGCTGTGGGGGGATTTAATTCAGAATAAGGAACTTTCACCGGAGCGTGACAATGTGAGAACTAAAGACAGCAGACTTTCACTAGAGCGAGGCTGGTAGCGCCACAGAAAATCGTGCTGGCTTGGAGCAGGACAAAGCCAGAGTTTCGGTATCCTTGGGAACACTTTCTGACAGGACCACCCAAGGATTATCTAATTCACAGGAGGAAATGCTGTTGCTCCATCTACTAGTTAGCTTTGATTGGAGCCCGGTTCCTGTGAAGTCCCTGTCAATGCTATAGATTTTTTTCCAGTAGAGGCGCAAATGATTTCTGTCAGAAAAGATCACCCAAAAAAAGTTATAGTTTTGTTGCCCTGTAGGATATTAATCAGTTTTGTCTCTTACTGAGTAAAACTTATTTCACCATGTCGTTTCTTTCCTGGTTTAATCTTTCTCTCGCCCTCTCTCATCTACACACACACACACACACACACACACACAGAGTGTGTATATAGGCATACATGCATATCTGAACACTTACACATATACATAATAAATCTATAATATACATTTATATAAATATAATATGAGATATACATATGTTTATTTCTTTACATAAATTTTCTTTGAGGAACATAACCATTCTACTTGGCATCCATATTAATAATCTAATTCATCTTTGACATATTCTGGTCTAAATTTATATAAGAATTATGCATTGGCTGGGCGGTGGTAGCACAAGCCTTTAATCCCTGTACTCTGGAGGAAGTGGCAGGTGGATCTCTGTGAGTTCAAGGCCAGCCTGGCCTACAGAGCTAGCTGTCCTTACAGGATAGACAGGGCTACACAGAGAAACCCTGTCTTAAACAAAAAACAAACAAACAAACAAAACCCAAAAAATAAAAACGAAAAAAAACTGTGCATTAATATGATGGTTGAAATTTCTTACTTGCACTCCTGCAGACAAGACTTTCCACACACTCTTCAAGCCCCAAGTCACTAGAAATCATGTTTCTCCATACAACCATTGTCTTAGAACTACATTACTCACCCCCAAATCTGCTTCTTCTCTGATACTACATGATTCCTCATTTATTTATGACTATTAGGTGACTCAAAATTGTATCAGATTTTACTTTTGAAAATTTGCTTGTCCTTCAACCTCATAAGCAGTTGAATAAATATACTGCACATGTCACAGCATTGAAGCTTATGTAAGGTGGAGAAAATGCTTTTTCTAATTTTTACACTTTTATTTATTCATTTTGTTTTTTGTTTGTTTTGTTATTGTTTTTGAGATAAGGTCTTTCTACGTAGCTTTAGCTGTTCTGGAATTCACTATGTAGAACAGGTTGGCCTAGAACTCATAGAGAGCTACCTGCTTCTGTTACCCAAGCGCTGTGTGTACCACCACACCTGGCTTATACTTTTATTTTGGATGAGAGTATCACACTATGTCACACGTGATGCCCTCAAACTCATTACTCTTCTGTCTCTACTTCCCAAATGCTGGAACAGATGTTCATGTGAACACTATGCCTAGGTTCATTTTTACATTTTATGAGAAAGCCATTTTGTTATCAGTATTTACCCATTTCTCTTCAAGCATTATTCTCAAAGCAGCACACAAAATTTAATCTGTGAGTCTAAGGGAGGAGAATAATTATTAGCATTAGCATTACTATGAACATTATCAAATTTTAACTCTGTCCCTTTTGCGATAAATACCTATCACGTATAGAATTGTATAATTTGCAGCAAATAAAAGAAATAAGACTATATTAAAATAATACAAAATTTCAAGAAATAATCCAGATAGGAAAATTGTTTTGAACTGTTTGGCATTGAACTTATGGTTCAATGGTACAACTGTTCATTGGATAATTGTATTGAACTTACGGTTCAACGGTACAACTGTTCATTGGATAATTGTATTGAACTTATGGTTCAATGGTACAATTGTTCATTGGATAATTGTATTGAACTTATTTGACAGCTCAGTCATCCTAACAGAGTATCTCAAAATGAAAGTCATCTTTGCATCTCTCACAAGTGTTCTGAGACAAGAAAACCAATAAAAGTATCAATTTTGGTGTAACTATGGGTGATGGTGGGACAATCCTAGTTGTTATTACCCAGTCAACTTTCCATGAACAGACATAGAAGTGTAGATCCAGCGTAGAGAAAAAGCCCTTGATTCTTTGGCTTATGTTCATTTGCCAGGATTTTTATCCAACTTCTGTAATTTACAAATAGCCTTCAAGAGCCAGGAAATACAGTTGAAATGTAAACGAAGGACTTTAGACTCCACACCCAATGTTGTTATTATTGTTTTCTGTTCTTGTTTCTTTTTCTTTTCCCCCTGAAAGATGTGCGTATCCATGTTTAGTTCATCCTGTCTTCATAGTATTTTGGACTGGGGTTTAGCAAAGCTTGTTTTTAGAATGGATAGCTATATTGTCATTTTCATTGATACACTGTATGTGTACATATAGTACATATAGGTATATGAACATACAGCTTATGCTCTATTGTTCATGCCATAGAACATGTTAACACAAAAAATAGAGGCTATAATTGGAAAGAGATAGGTCCAACTGTAAAGAAGAGAATGTGTACTTTCATTTATGTGTTTTATGACAAACTAAATGTCATAAAACAGACAACAGAAAAAATATTCTACGTATTTTCTGCCAAAAATATTCATGCTATTGTATTAGTAACATTTTTGTTGCCATGACAAAATACACATTTCATAGACCCATAGATTGAGTCACTTATTTATCTGAGAATGTAGAGATGAAGACAAATCACTCTAAGAGACTCTCTGGGGCAGGGCCGGGGGCTTAGGAAGGGAATGCTGGGGATGGAGCCTTCACCCACGCTAAGCAAGCTTGCTGTCACTAAGCTACACTCCCAGACCCTGAAGATGGATCATTATATCGTTTGTTTTCAGTATTGTTGATGAAGTGGACAGTAAAATCTGAACAGTTCAAATATTCAGCCTTAAAAGTATGAATTCTATTTGGTTTTGTTTTTTCAACCCTTTAAAGCCCCCTTTGCCCCCAAATAATTTCCTCCACTTAAGTATTAACTGCCAAACCATTAGTAGCAAAATAAATGTGATCTGACTGAATAATTTAACATGTTAGGTAAAACCAAAAAAGAAATGGAAATACTTCCAGAAAAATTAAAATATGGCTCTTTCTATTAGCATAGTCATTTCAATCCTGTTCAGAGACCCTCTCAACTTTAGAGGGAGATGGTTTCTATGGTAACTGAAGAATAATCTCTGATGAGCCTTAAAACAGAGAAATAAGAGTCCTTGCCTCTCACAAGTGGGCCTCACTTCGCCGCTCTAATGCTTAATGGAGGACATGAGAATCTGCTTTGGTTGGAAAGAAAATCTGGAAGAGAGCCAGTTACGTCGTTTGCACAAAGCCGGGAAGACCGCGGTTGTAACAGGACTAACGTATATTTCAGCTGTTTCAACCTTTTCAAGATATTTTTCCAAGGGAGGGATATTATATCAAACAACCAGAACTGGCATGAGGAACTCTGAAACTAATTTCCTCAGTCTGTGCAGACTAAGCAATGACTTTCTGCGGTAAATGCTTCTTCTAAATGATTTCTTATGGTCTATAAGACCCAAAGTTGGGATGTTGCAAAAATGTAAAATGTATGTTTGCTTTTCTGTTGTCATTGCTGTTGTTTTTCTTGGGATGGGGTGAGCTTAAAGGAACATGCAGGTCACAATAAAGAAGGAAAAAACACTTGCAAACTATTGAATTGAAGAAAGACATCATTTCAAAGTCAAAACAAAGCAAAAAAAAATCAACCCATGAAATTAAAAAAAGAAAATTTGTATTACTGAAAACAAATTACCACCTTACTTGAAAATATTTCTGTATAAAACAAGTAAATCTACCCTATTCCAAAACTAAAATCAACACAAAGGACAGGCAGCTCCCTGGAGAGAAATCTATTTCTCGTGGTTGTGGCAATGCATACCAAGACAGCAGTTATACTTGAGAGGTCCCTGGCTACAGACTTATTATCTTGAAAATATTTAGTTGGATCCAAATCAGATATTTATAATGGACTCAGTCATGTGCTCTAGTGTTCAAACCTAGCAAACCAAACTGCTATTACTGGAAAGCCAATACAAAATTCAAGATAATTATTAAAAATGTTGGATGAAAGATGGTTTTATCTCAAATATCCAGAACAAAATGTTAGACCATATGTTATTTTTGTTGGTGGGGGTGGTGGTGGCTCTGTGTGTGTGTGTGTGTGTGCGCGCGTGCGTGCGTGCGTGCGTGTGTGTGTGTGTGTGTGTGTGCGCGTGCGTGTGTGCGTGCGTGCGTGCGTGCGTGCGTGTGTGTGTGTGTGTGTGTGTGTGTGTGCTACAAAACCATGCTATTGGGTCTCATGACAAATAAAGTACAGCCTGGGTTTAAGTTCTCCATTACCCCTTCATCCAAATGATTTGTGAAGTGTATGGCATCTATGCAGTAACAAATAGAACAGACCAATAAACAACAACAGGAAACAGTATTTGGGATTTGGTTACTACAGGGCTATTAGTATTTAAATGAATTAGATCAACTGTCATGATTAGCTGTTATAAGCTGTGGTGGTTTGAATAGGTATGATCTCCATAGACTCATGTGTTTGAGTGCTTGGCCCATAGGGAGTGGCACTATTAGGATGTGTGGCTTTGTTGGAGGAACTATGTGACTGTGGAGTCAGGCTCTGAGGTCTCCTATATGCTCAAGCCATGCCCAAGATGACAATTCACTTCCTGTTGCCTATGGATCAAGATGTAGAACTCTCAGCCCCGGTCATGATGTTTCTTCACACAGAAACCCTAACAGAGATAGAAGTCAAGAACATAGTGTAAGAAATACAAACAGGATCTGAAAACTACCAAGGAACTCTCAGCATAACAACTCCATCCAAATTCTTGCATCAAAAGGCTTAATTAGCCCTAACATGGCTTCCATGAGGAAGACTCAGACCCATTTTCTCTCTTGGGCTCTTCTCTGTAAAAGTTTCAGACTGTAAAAGAATTTTACATTTACATTTACATTTTCCCTATCCCATACACGACAAACAGACTTCTGACCCTCCCTTGCCTAGAGGATTTTTAAAAAAAAAAGGCTTATATTTGTAAATGCTTTCTCCATCTCTTTGAGATATACGGTTCTCCTAAGAGAATAGAGCATCATTCTTGAGGACCTCAAAGCCATTTCTTTGAAATGTAATCATCAGGAAGTTGAAAGCCTCTGTCACCCATGCTTTACAAGAAAATAGAATCCTAGCTTCAATAATTGCTGGCTATGAGGCAGAGCTGGCCTAATTGCCTTACAGACATAAAGTCTCTCACCCACATTTAGTAACTTTGAGCTTCCCAGACAAAGCTTCAGGCCCTGCTGACTTCATGCTCTTACTCCTTCATTCAGTAATGCCCTTTGCACAAATTAGATGAGAACTCAGCTCTTTTCCTGATGGTCATTAATTACTAATAAATTTTTTAAAAAAATTTTATTAGCTTTACTCATTTTACACGTGAGTATTTTGCCTGCATGTATGTGTGTGAATCATGTCCATGTTTGGTGCCCATAGAAGTATTGTGGAATATTATCTAAGCTACATAAAGATGTGTTACATTTATTTATGTTTCAGAATATTACTTTAGCTATGTAAAGATGTCTTGCATTTGTTTATGTTGCATTTGTTTAATTATGTAAAGATGTGTTGCTGTTTTACCTTGCCTGCCTAAGGCCCCTGATTAGTCTAATAAAAAATTGAATGACCAATAGTTAGGCAGTTGGGTGATAGTTGGGGCTGGTGGGCAGAGAGAATAAGTAGAAGGAATTCTTGAGGAATCTCCTCAAGAGAGGAGAGAATGAGGGAGAAAGAGAGGCAGATGCCAGGGGCCAGCCAGGCAGCCACCAGCCAGCTAGACACACAAGAAGCAGGGAAGTAGGGCATTCAGAAGAAAAGAAGACAAGCATAAGATTGAGCATTCGTAACTAATAGTAAGTCTCTGTGTCATGATTTGGGGTTGGTGGCTTAAAAAGCCTCCTACATAGAAGTCAATAGAGGGCATCAGATCCCCCTGGAACTGGAGTTACAGATAGTTATGAACTATGTAGGTGCTGGGAATCAAACCTGGGTCCTCTGGAAGAACAACCAGTGCTCTTAACCACTGACTCATCGCTCCAGCCCCCTAATAAAATGTTTTTTTAATCTGTGATGAAAGTTCAGCTTGAATTTTGACAGACCCAAAGAAAATAGTTTACTCTTGAAGATATATATGTTCAAAAAATGACCGTGAATAAAATGCTGAGATACCACATTGAATAATTAAATGTATATTGTTCCAAATAAGAGCTGCATGTTGCTATGTATAATATAGCAGTATCTCATCTGACAAGGAGTTCCAGTTGGTGGAGCAGGAAGGGCATACAGAAGGGGTGGGACCTTAAGTAGATTTGAACAAAAACAATTAAGAGAGTCACATTTGCATTAACATGGGCACATATGACCCCAAAAGACAGAAGTATACCATAATATCTCAGTGAAGTCCAATGATCACAAGAGAAGGGATCATGTCTGACTTCCTTCTCATATTTACATCATCAAGATTATACAATAGTGTCATCAGACATTCATTACAATAAGAAGTTCCTTATCATTTAAATAGGGAAAGACTGTATGTGAGCTAAAAGGCAGCTGTACTAATGACTGCTTTCTCAATTTTCTACTCAGTCTGTTCATGATAATTTTATCGCAGCACAAATCCAGGGAGGATGGATGGCTCCACATTTCACAGACGATTACACAAAGGAGAACAGTAGAGGAGAATATATGACTTGGTGTGATACTGTTAGATAATACAGATTTGTTACAAGCAGAATCCATTTTATAAAGATTTGAAAAAACTTGTGGAACAAAATCCTAGCAGAGTAAGACTTAAAAGTGAGAAGATGCTGACTCGAAGGCTCAAACTCGCCCACGTACACAAAGTCAGGACCGCAGAATTGTGTGAGGCAATAAAGCCATCCGAAGATGAAATTGAATAAAAAGTTCATGTAATAACATAGTAAGCTCTCAGCGAGGTGTGGTAGCTCTCACCTATAATCCCATCACTTAAGGGTTGAGGCAGGAGGGTTTGGAGTTCAAGACTATGATGGGCTGCAGAGTGAGTCTAAGTTCAGTCTAAGCTACAGGAGCTTCTGCTTCAAAGAATGGGGTACAGGTGAGGGGAGACAGCTCAGTGGGTAAAATGCTTGCCATGCAAGCCTGAGGAGCTGACTTTGGATCCGCAGCATGCAAGTGAAAGCTGGATGAGGTGCCACTAGAGGAGAAAAGTCAACCCTTTAAAGCTTATTGGCCAGCCAGCTAGCCTAATCAATGAGCTTGGAGCTGCATGAAAGTCCTTGTGTGAAAAAATAAGGTGGTGAGTGATCAAAGAAGACACCTGATATCACCTCCACATACATGGTACATATCTGTATGGACATTTGCACAGTTGCATACACACACACACACACACACACACACACACACACACACACATCCACAGGGTGGCATGCACACATCACACAGTCATAAAAATAAAACAAAACACATAACATTGCAAAGGAGTTTCATAAAACGCAAAGAGAAAGAATAGACTACCTCAGTGGACAGATCAATGCATCTTCCAGCCATCACCAGTGAAGTTATCTTTTTACAGAAGATGATGATAAATATAGAGACTAACTGGTCAATGTGCAGAGAATAATAGAGCATAGGGTGCCCAGATCTAAATTACACCACTACAGCACACCCCTTCTACCAAGGTTTGAGGATTCTCACAGAAGAGGGCGTGGAAAGAATTTAAGAGGCAGAGGTAGGAGACATCTGTTACCAAAAAGTATTTGCCACAGACAACAGGGCCATTGCACACATGAATTCACCAAGACTGTGACTTCTGCCCAAGGCCTGCACAAGCTCAAGACTGCCAAAACCTTAGCATGGCTGGGGAAGAGGTTCAAGGAGTTTCAGGCTCAACTGACAGCAGGGCGGCAACTGATGGCTTCTGGGGGAGAGAGAGGCAGCTTTATTCAGGGCTGTAGTCCCTCAGAAGCTACCCGTATTCCAGCGGATGGTTCTATACACATATACTTAGCACTGAGTGGACTCAGAAGGTTAAAAAATTAAATAAAAATGAAGTCACAAGGGTCAGAAAGTGATGGTAGAGAATTAGGGGACTTGAAAGGGGCAGAAAGAGGATGGATTTGATCAAAACACATTATATGAATTATGAAATTTTCTAACAGTAAAAAGGATAGATATAGAAAGAAAGATGATTCTGAACATGAAAAATCAGACAGGATGAGTCGTCTCATATATATACACACACACAAACATACACATATAAAACAGATATTTCTGTGAGTTAAATCTTAATTTAAAAAATGGAAGAATGGAAGGGCTAGAAGTGTGGTTGATTTGTAGAGCATTAGTCTAGCATGTATAATATCTATAATATCCCCCAAATCACAGGAAGAACAGAAAAAATGCACATTAGGAAAAAAAGAAAGAAAATACTCCCAAAAGACTAGAATTTTTGAGTGAAAGAAATACTTAATTAGCAAAAAAATGTCAGCCAAGCATCAAAAGAGACACTTTCTAGTATACAATAATAAGCAATGTGTCAAGCATTCTAGTACAAAATCCAGATCCCTTACATATAGCCACACACGCAGTACCCAGGTGTTCATAGCTTTAGACCACACAATTCTACATAATGTCTTTTTTTTTCCTACCAGAGAGACTCCATTTAACATTTCTTATAGAGTTGGTTGATCTGTGATTAATCTTCTCTCATTTTTTATATACAGAAAAGACTTTTCTTTTTCACTTGGTCTTAATATATACGAGAAAACAGCAGTGGATGGGCCAGGGAGATCTGAGGAGCCTGCGCAGCTGCCCAGCCTGCCACTGACAGGAATCCTGGGACCATGGGCCTCAGACCCTGAGGACTGGAGGCTCCCTGTATCCATGATGACAGGTAACTGCTGCTACCTCTCTGGCTCCCTGTGCAACTCCTCGGACAACCCTGTGTTCTCCAAGGTTGTGGAGGCTACCAGCCTTGGGTCACCCCAGTATGTGGCACAGGTAACTTCAAGGAATGGCCAGCTGTTCAACACTCATCCAGGCTTTGGACACACAGAGTGACTGTCCCTTCTACCAAGTCTGTCATGAGGGAGCGAATGGGGAGAACTTGTTATTCATGTGGGCTGCATCAGCACTCTGAGGGCTGTGCACAGAGCTTCCTGAAGCAATGGCTGTTCTAACACCAGCCACTATGAGCTGTGCCATACTGAGTTTGCAGCGGAAAAGCAGCTAAAAGGCCCAGGACCCCACACTGAGAAGTGGACACTGTGCTGTGACATGGTATACTTCATGTTCATCACACCGCTGGCGGCCATATCATACCACTGGGTGTGCCTGCATGGGGCCCTAGACCATCTTGGTTCTGCACAGTCGGTTGTAGGCCATGGGGCTCATTGACATCACCATTGACCTCTGCACCATCTATGCGCTCTGGACGATGGCCTCTTTCCGATACCATTGCCAGCTGTACTCAGAATGGAGGAAGACCAATCAGAAAGTCCACCTGAAGATTCTGGCAGCAGGTGGCTTGGAGGATGTCGGTGGAGTTTTTCACCTGGACAGCCAGTCAGCTCTATCCTGTCAGCTGGCTCCCAAATAACCACACAGAGACTTATTATTAATTATAGATGCTTGGACGGTAGCTTAAGCTTATTACTAACTAGCTCTTACAACTAACATGGCAATACCTTTTCTTAACACAGCATGTTCATCTTCTGCTTCCTCTGTGTCTGGCTGGTGACTCCGCCTTCCTTCTTCCCTGAGCTCTCTGTTTGTTCTCAAGTCCCACCTAACCTCCACCTGCCTGGCTATTGACCATTTAGCCTTTATTAAACCAATCCAAGTGACAAATCTTCACAGTGTACAAAAGGATTATTCCAGAGAATTTTCCCATTTGTCTAATTAAAAAGGAAGGTTTTAACTTTAACATAGTAAAACTATATATAACAAAAACAGTTATCAAGTAAGAATTACAGTTACAATATCCAGTCCATTTGTATTTGTCAAAATTAGATAAAATATTCTATTATCTATCTTATCATTGTGAGTCTAAAGTTTTATACCTAATTTACCTCTTATAACTAAGGAAAATTTTAAGTCTAATTAGTTAGTCTTTAATTCCATCCAAGACCCCAGAAGGGTATAATATTAACTAATGACAGAAACAGCTGGTTGCCTGGACAGTCGCCCCAAGGTTCCTCTGCAACATTGGGGCATCTATCTTTGGCCTACAGGTCTAGAATATCTGACAGACATTTCTGAGAAGCAGGGAATTTTGAAGGATTGTCCTACCTCATCTTGGCAAAGTTTGGCAGTTGCTTTCTTTTGCATCCTGCTGGTCCAGTTTGGACACTGTCAGCAATTGAGACAAGGACAGTTTCTTTGCCCAAACAGTTATCTTTTGCCACAAAGAAAGCAAACTACATACGGAATTTCTTTGACATCTATCATCTTCTTTGAAGTAAATTGGTGCTGCCAGGAGCAGATGTGTCTCATTGTCAAGAAAAGACTTACGTTATTAAAACTTTTTTTTTTTTTTGGTTTTTCGAGACAGGGTTTCTCTGTGTAGCTTTGCGCCTTTCCTGGAACTCACTTGGTAGCCCAGGCTGGCCTCGAACTCACAGAGATCCGCCTGGCTCTGCCTCCCGAGTGCTGGGATTAAAGGCGTGCGCCACCACCGCCCGGCAAAACACTTTAAATACCATATTCTGCAGATCTTTGAAGTGCTTGAAGATCACCTGTCTAAATATATCTGTTTAACCTTGAAAACATATCTAATATGACTACAAGTTTGATTATTATAGATGAATAACTACAAACCTCATTTCTTAATTATACATTACATTTTTAAATGAGCTCCATAAGCACAATACCTCAAACAAGAGAAGAAGCATACATACAAGTCTTTAAAGAGACAGTAAGGTAATATAAAAAATAAGCCATGTGGCTGGGCAGTGATGGCACACACCTTTAATCCCAGTACTCAGGAGGCAGAGCCAGGCAGATCTCTGTGAGTTTGAGGCCAGCCTAGTCTACAAAGTGAGCTCCAGGACAGGCACCAAAACTACACAGAGAAACCCTGTCTTGAAAAAGATAAACAAACAAAAAAAGCCATGTAAAGATGTAAATCACACAGAGAGTCTGGATTATATTGTCTTTGGGATTTTTAACTGCAGAGAGACATTTGATTGTAAAAGCTACTAAGTTAAACCAATATGTATATTTTAAAGGTATCTTGACTTCAAAGTTTGTGTCTAAGGATACATTGCTTTGGAAAAGAAGTTCTGTTTTTGTTTCCACAGAAGATGAGAATCTGTGGATTGCTTCCAGGCTAATATGGTTTGACCAGCCAAGATCCCCTGAAAGGTTTCCAATGATACCATGGCCCAGATGATCCAGCATCCAAAATCAACTTCAAGGCAACTGGCTCAGAGAATACAGCCTCACAGACTTTTCCAGTCAGGACTTGACCATAATTGTTAATTTTCTCAGGCTCCCCATAAGACTATCAGTACCCTCTATCAGCAAAAAGTAGCCTAGAAAACTACACTCACATTCCCAAAAAATGGATTATGGATGTTTGTCTTTGTTTAGGTTGTTGGTTACAAATTGTTATTAGTCATAGTCAATATCTTTCTAAAGAAAAAGGGAGGACAGGATATAGATATATAGGATAAAAGGGTAGATTGTTGAACTTACTTTTAAAGAGCAACAACTTGTTTGAAATGTTTTACATTGCTATGGATTTTAGTTTATTGATACAAATTTAAAGTTAATTTTGTTATACTGTATATATATTTCTACTCTCACTTAAGGTATTATGTTTATGTAACTCATTTAAATTGTAATGGGTAATTAAAAATACAGATTAATAATTAGTCTTCTATGATAGTCAAACTTATAGTCATGTTAGTTAATGTTAGTTAAGTTTTCTAGGTATACATAGATACATTTCAATTAGGTAGGTAATCTTCAAACACTTCAGACCTAGAGAATATGGCTTTTAAAATGTTTTAAAAACTTAGACTTTCTGGACAGTGAGACATGTCTGCTCCTGGCAGCACTGAATCACTTCAAAGAGAAAGATGGGCACTGAAGACACTCCATATGGAGTTTATCTTCTTCTTGCCCACTTGGGCAAGAAACTGTTCTTGCTTGGACTCCTTGACAAAATGTTGTATCGACTGGACATGCAGGACCCATAGAAAGGTGAGCACTGAACTTTGCAAGGTGAGGTGGTCCTTCAGGTTCCTGCTTCACGGAGGAAACTGCCAAACATTCTACAGGACATAGAGAGAAGCAACTGAGAGACTCTAGGCCTATAGGCTGAAGATGGATGCCCCATGTTACAGAGGAACTTTGGATGACTATCCAGGCAGGCAGCTGTCTCTGTCATTCTAGATGTTTGGAAGTTGCTTACAATGCACTTCCTGTTTACTTAGGTAATATTGTATCCTTCTGAGGTCTTTGATGTAGTTGAAGACTAGATAGTTATAATTATGTTTCCTTGGTTATGATAAGAGATAAGGTAGATATGAAACTTTAGATTCATAAATACAGGATAGAATATTTTCTTTAATTTTACAAAATACAAATAGACTAGAAATTATAACTGTAATTCTTGCTTGATATATGTAATTTTACTAGGTTAAAGTTAAAATCTTCCTTTTTTTAGACAGAAAAAGGGAAGTGATAGGGGAATGTCTTTTTATATGCTGTGAAAATATGTTGCTCTAATTCGTTGATAAATAAAGCTGTTTGGCCTATGGCAAGGCAGCTTAGAGGCAGGTGGAAAATCCAAACAGATAGATAGGAAGAGAAAGCAGAGGCAAAGCAGATGCCAGCCCACCATCTAGGGAGCAGCATGTAATGGCACACAGGTAAAACCGCAGAAAATGTGGCAACATACAGATTAACAGAAATGGGCTGAGTTTAAGTGTAAGAGCTAGTCAGTAGTAAGCCTGAACTAATGGCTGAGCAGTTTTAATTAATATAAGCCTCTGTGTGTTTACTTGGATCTGAGCGACTGCAGACTGGGCGGGACACAGGAAAACTTCAGCTACACATATAGATCCATATTCCAAGACAGAAGAAGAGTTGCCCACAGAGATAACAAGCTTTTCCCCTTACAGCCCATCCTGGTCAATGCTGCATCCTGAAACTTAGTGTGTCCTTGGTTGACAGTAGCTTTCAACCTTGTCTCTTTAACTTGGTGACATCCTTGGCCTCTATTCAGCTTCATACTTTCTATCCTGCAAAGTGAGAGCTTTTTCCAGACACTGAGCTTGCTTTATTTCTCTACTCTCCAGTAGGAAAAATAAGAATAAATATATACATCCTGGTCATAAATAAAATTAATCAGTAAATAATAAAAATCATGGATTCAAAATATTTTTAAAAAATACTATAAGCTGGGCATAATAGCACATACTTCTAATCCAGAAGGCTGAGGCAGGAGGTTGCTGGGATTTTGTTGTCAGCCTGGGCAATATAACAGTTCCAAGCTTGAACTGCACAATATAGCAAGTTACTGTGTCAAATAAATAAGTGGATAAATAATAAATAGAATGCCACACCTTCTAATAGTGCCACTCTCTGGTGGCCGAGTGTAGCATGAATCTTAAAAGTCCTTATTAATAAAATCAAACCTGAGGCCAGTTACTGGGGTGAACACTGGAAGGTCAGAGAAACAGAACCAGCCACAGCTACCTCACCTCACTGGATCCTCAGCTGGTCTTGCTTCCTCAGACTGGATGCCCCGAGCCCTCATCCAGAATGGGTCTCAGCTGAACTGCTGCTAGAAGCCTGAAAGCTTAACCAGGCCAAATGCTTCTCCAGGCCAAATGCCTACCCAGGCCAAAGGCCTCTAGTTTCTGGTCCTCACGCCTTATATAACTTTCTGCTTTCTACCACCACTCCCTGGGATTAAAGGTGTGGCTTTCTGGGATTAAAGGTGTGTATCACCATGCCTGGCCATTTCCAATGTGGCCTTGAACTCACAGAGATCCAGAGGGATTTCTGTCTCTGGAATGCTAGGATTAAAGGCGTATGCTACCACTGCCTAACCTCATGTTTAATATTGTGGCTGTCCTGTTCTCTGACCCCAGATAAGTTTATTAGCATACACAATATTTTGGGGAACACAATACCACCACAGCCGAGCATTTAAATCTATGAGCTGATGGAGCTATTCTTATTCAAACTACAACCAGGTGCACATACGAGTTCACTGCAATAGAATGTGCAAGACTTGTGCAAGCTCCAGCTAGACAGTCCCCTAGAATAGAATGTGGAAGGCAGACACCTGGTAGGTTGACCACACACCAGGGCAGGCATTGCTCCTAGACTAGCTGTGTGGTACAAACTGGACTCACGAGGAACGGAGGAGGAGGAGAGGGAGGAAGATTCTCCAGCTTGGGTGGGAAGGAATGGGAAGGTTGAGAGGGTGATGAGGGGAGGAGTTGAAAGTGGTGGGTATGTTTGAAATAAACAGCATGAAACTCTAAAACAATTAATTAAAATATTTTTTAAAAGAAAATGCTACTTTAAGCAAAGAAAAGCTGAGGGAAAAAGTCACCAAAAGACCTTAGAGCTAATGAATGTTAGAGGAAATTTTTCAAACAAGAAACATAATAACAGATGAACCAGTGATGCACACAGGGAAATGAAAACTGTCGGAAGCAGCAAGTCAAAACATGTGAAAGAGAATAAATAAATAAATAAATAAATAAATAAATAAATAACAGAACTGTAAAGAAAACAAGTACACAGTAGTAGAAATTATTTTTGTGCCTAGGCTAGACTCAAAATCAATACGTAATCAAGTATGACCTTGAACTTCTGATTTTCCTGTGTCTACATGTGGAGTGCCGCCATCACAACCAAGAACCACAGTCTTAGTTTGAATGAAAATGACCCCCTAGGCTAATGTTTGAATACCTGATTCCCGATTGATGGAACTGTTTGAGAAGGATTAGGAGGTATGGTCTTGTTGGAGGAGGTATGCCAACTGGGTTGTGCTGTGAGGTTTCAAAGGAATCACACCATTTTAAACCTCTCTCCTCTGCATCCTGCTTGTGGTTTGAGATGCAAGCTCTCAGCTTTTCCTGCCTTCACTACACCATTATGGACTCGAACCCTCTGAAAATCCAAGCCCAATTAAACGTTTTCTTCTTTATGTTGTCTTGGTCATGGTATTTTATCATGGTAACAGAAAAATAACTAATACAACCACCATGCTGGGTTTAGTAGTAGAGATATATTAAAGAGTATTTTCCCTTTATTTTATTTTATTCACTTTTATTTATTTTCTTATTATTCCTAAGTGTGTGGAGTGATTTCTCACTGGGAAGGCAGATTATTTCCATAACATGGACCCCAGATTTCTTGTACCTGCTCTACCCACTCACTCAGCTCTTCTCCCCAGCCTGGGTAAGTGTCTTTCTCTTGGAGCTCAGTTTCTCTCTCTCCTCTCTCATTTGATGAAAGTCATAACTGGTTAAACAGGCAGTCTCTCTGCACCCTTTTGGGTGCCTCATCACATGAACAGGGACACTGTCCACTGACATCTTGGGCATTTCGCTAACAAGTTTCAGTACTTGGGGACAACCTCATGATTGAGACTCTGTCCCATTCACTTACCCCTTTCTGTAGCGTTCTCCTGTGTCTCCATTTCTATCACTGTCTACCCTCATGATCTGTAAACACTGCTTCCTCACACCCAGATACAATATTAGAATCTTCTTCCCCCCTATTCACAGCCTCTAACACTTGGACTTGAAAGGAAATCCTCCCCATGTCTCTCCTACCTCCTCTTTCCTCCTGTCCTGGGAGTCACTTTCTGTCACCCTTTCTTCAGGACCAACCCCCTCATTGGATTAATCATGGGCACTTCTGACTCAAAGCTAGACTCCACCTCCGCTCACCCCACTTCTCTAGTCTCTTTCCTCCCTTGGACTTTGAGATGCTATTAACTCTCACTCAATGCCCTTGGGCAAAGTGGCTCAAGACAAAATGATTTCATGTCTCCTAGCTGGGATCCAAAAGGCCTCCCATAATAAGGTAAATTTCAACAAACAGGGGTGTCACCCAGAGGACAAGTGAAACTCTTGCTTCCTCCACAACTCACACCAAACCAGGCACTAATTCTCAAGAGGACCTGCTTGTCCTCAGCTCTCTCTTCCTTTCCCAATCAGCTCCTGATATTAAGAAAAAACTTTCTAGGTGATGGCCCCCAAACTCCTCAGAGAGATCTGTTGAATATAGCATTTAAGATCTTAATGGGCAGGAGGAGCAGGAAAGGAAAGAAAGGGCTTCCTGTGAGAGACAGAAATGTCAATTTCTGGGAGCAGCCCTGAGGCCACCTCCAAAGACAGGGCACCCAC
Source organism: Peromyscus nudipes (assembly GCA_902168325.1). NCBI lineage: Eukaryota > Metazoa > Chordata > Mammalia > Rodentia > Cricetidae > Peromyscus > Peromyscus nudipes. The sequence continues at coordinate 28,369 of CABHPH010142066.1, read as the reverse complement.
AGACTCTACCTGGAACTTGCTTCAAGTGTAGAAACACTGGTCCCTGGGCAGAGAACAGCACTTCACCTTATTTGCTGCCAAGACCTGGCCCAAACTGTGGACAGGCAGGACACTGGGGGGTCAACTACCCCTCTGCCTCAAATCCCCCAAGTGCCTCTTCCACAAGAAAACATCTTGGATCTTCTGGGTCTGGTAGCTAATGACTGATGCTTCCCTGAGACCTAAGCCTTCAACCAAATCATCAGGATTACCACGGAGGATCCCAGGGTCCAGATAATATGTAAGTTGTTGTCATTTTTAATTGATATAGAGACTGCTTGGTCCATATTTCCCACTCACTTCAGTAAAACTTATCCTTTTCTGATCTCCATGTTTCCATGATGGATGCTGATAGCCAGCCTCACTAGCCCAGGACTACAGGGTCCTCACCTCTGTTCCCTCTGAGGCCAGCTGATCACTCTGAGGAGGATCACCTTCCTCGTTACTGCCTAGTAGCCCAACCTCATTACTGGGCAAGGAAATATGGCTAAATTATGTGTTCCCTTTCCTTTTCAGCCAACGCCTTCCAAAATTTCCCTTCTTCTCCTAGCTTCTGAAGACCAATCCCCTCTGTTTCAGCTTTTTTAAAACACAAATTGAGTATATTTTCCTATTTTGTATCAAGTAACTAAATTATGCCGATCCCATGGAAGAAACCACAGAGTTGCTTTGACTGGTCAAAGTTGCTGGAGGAAAGCCACGTGGTTGCTGTTTAAAACATATTTTTCTAAACAATAATTACTTGCACACATACGCACAGTTGGATCCAAGTTACATACACATACATACAGTTAAAGCTAGCTTACATTCATACATGTAGTTAAATCCAAGTCACAAACGTGTCCAATACATACACATATATATGAATATCTCCATTTTCAACATAAACATTTTTAACATGAGTTTGCAGAATCAGCTAATTTTAAAATGAAAACCAACCAGAATTAACGTTTAAATTCAGTATTTACAGGTATAAGAAACCGCAGCAAACATAGTTCACATTCCCTGACCTGCAACCTTCCATAAGACCCCTTCTGACCTTCTATAACCTCCCATGTACCCTCAGTCCATTCAGACATTTACTTCAGACAAATTTCTGCCTTTTTTAAACATAGAAACTCTTACCAAAATCTTTCTTGTGATTTCCTGCAGTAGTTTAGAATATATTGTAAAGCTACAGTATTTTAAACAAGAACAGAAATACATGCATATACCCTAACAAGAATAACTCTAAATTTTCATCATTCAACATTGTACCAACAAGAAGCATCTGAAACTAGCAGTAATTTTTCTTTTTTTTTTAATCAGTATAACCAACCCTTTTAAATGATGACAAATATTTATAATCTACTGAATCTGAATGATCAAAGCATTATAACACAGCCACTGTAGCTTAAGAACCATAGGCAGTGTCGCTCCACTCCACCCTAGGAGCCAATCTTCCCTCAGGTTTAATGGGCAGCCCCCAGGGCAGGTTGTGGGAGACCCACCCATTCATTAGCATGGGACAGAAGCGGACAGCACACAGCATGGGGACAAAAGATTGTTATTAAACCCAGATTCTCAAGTGCAGGAGAGCAGCAGACTGAAAGTGACTCCAAGGCCGGGCTGGGCCCCCAGGCCTGTAGGCCACTCCTCAGATGTGACCCTGAAGGGGCAGTTCTCCCCCAGCCCCCTGGCCGGGTTCAGACATGCTCTGAGCTCCTCAAGACCTCTGAGCTGTAGCACAAAGTCTCTACCATGAGGCTCCCCGCGCAGGGGCCTGACTTCGAACCTGTTGTGTCCAGCCTTGCAGTGCTCATGGCCGGCCCCAGAGCCCAGCCGCTTGGTCTGGCTGACCCTTACCCGACCTGTGGCACCACATCAGTGCGCTCCCCGACCTGCTGCTGTGTGTTCCCTCGCAGAGCAAGGAAGCAATGGGGGGCACTCTTAGTCTGTCCTAGACCAACCAAAGGGACCCTCCGTCCCATTCCTCTGGCCATCCGTCCCCAAAGGCTGTCCATGCACAGCTGCCATCGGGAGTCATGATGCACATACAAGCCCAGGCATAGAACACTCAAACATGTGGCCACATTTCTCATGCAGTCACACATTCATATAGGTAGGACATTCCAACAGAAAGGCAAACAAAACCTTTTACAACATACAAGACAACAAAACAGCTCTCCTGGAGCCTGGAGACCAAACCAAAACCAAAAAGACGCCAGTCTCATTCCCGTCCCACGGGAGTGACCCATGTCGTCTCTACAAATCAAATTCACATACCTGCAGGCACTCACAAAAGGATATCCAAACGCAGCGTGAGAGCAGAGAGCCCTGAGCCCAGGCAGGGTAGGGTTTTTATCATAGCAGAGGTTAGGGTGAGAGGATTTCCAGGGTTCAGGACCCTGATTGGCCGACATTTGTCTAAGGGTATCCGTAAAACAAAACAGGTGTGTGCTAGACTCTGGGAGATCTGGCTACCTTATCTAAAGGTTGGAATGTTTGGGATGTTAGGCACTTCCTCATCCCTGGGTGGATCCCTGGGTGGTGTCAGCTTAAGGCTTTTCCTGGATCTGGGTGTTGCCTGCCAGTAAGCCTGTCACAGCTGTGTCTGGGCCCCTGAGCCTGTCATAGGGGCTGTGTGGTCAAGCTGTTTTGGGGCCCCTCTACAGTCGGTAGCCAGACAGGAAGTGTAGGTGGGACAACTAAACCAGGAGGATGCTGGGAGGAAGAAGGGCGGAGTCTGGAGTCACCAGCAGATGCAGAAAGAAGCAAGATGGACAGGTCGTACTGAGAAAAGAGCATTTGTAATCAATATTAAGCCACAGTGTGGGTATTTGGGAGTAACTGCAGCACAGGAAACTTCACCTACACTCTCTAAAGTGTATGATGCTTTCTACATACCTGGGAATCTGGCAGAAGAGTAGTTTTTGTTTAAATGAAGAGTACGTCTTATTCTCAGAGTTTGAAACAAGTGAGTAAAATGTAGTTTTCTATTAAGGTCCAGAGTAGACGTCATTGGGCAAAGACATGAAGAAAAAAGTGTTTCAAATGTCACTTGAATCTGCTTATTAGACAGTAGTTCACTTATGGAACAGAAAGTGGACTTGGCTTTTCATTCTTAGTGGATTTTATTTTACAAGCTATGATCTTTACATGAAACAGAATTTCTTTTATTACTTAAATCATTTATGTATATCCAGTAAATTATGAGCAAAGTTTTCTTAGATTACATACAGAAAATATTTTGAAATGCACATTTTGTACACTCTGAGACTTTTGTGCTTTTGTTTTGGTTTTATTTGTAACCATATTTGATGTAAACAATTTACTACTGCTAATTTAAAATATTCTATAATTGTCCATTACCTTTTATGTCATATTGGGACAGACTTGGCTATTTTTAGTCATCTGAAATATACTTTAAGGTTTAGTTTTAGGTGATCCAAAGGGAAAATATGTTTTACCCTTGAATATATACTGGCCACCTGTCTAAGTTATTTTGTTTCATGGTCTTTAGGGATTGCCATTTTCTCTTCTGGATTCTTCATCATCATCTTCTTCTTCTTCTTCTTCTTCTTCTTCTTCTTCTTCTTCTTCTTCTTCTTCTTCCTTCTCCTCTTCTTCCTCCTCTTCTTCTTCCTCCTCCTCCTTCTTTTCCTCTTCCTCCTCCTCCTCCTTTTCCAAGTATATTCCTTTTCTGACAGTACAACTTCAAGAAGTTAATAAATATCGTTCAATTGGAGCCTCTGGCTCACCCCTGCATGGTCCTGGAAGCCTGTTCCCCCACCCTCTCTCTCCAAACCCCACCCACTCAGAGAGTCTTCAAACAAAGGAAAGGCACCAAAAAGCCCAGTTCCACATTCTTGGTGGCTATTGCAACTTCCTCCCCTGAAGTGCAAAGCTGCTGAAGTCCCCACCTAATCACTCAGCTTTTGACCATACATGGGCACAAACTCAGCTTGTGGTGGACACATCATCACTCCTCACCTACAACCTGTAAAATCGCCCTACTTTAGTTCAGGGGTGTGGCCTTGTTCTCCGGGACCAGAGATCCCACCCTAGAGTTCCTTTGCTCAATATACCTGTTGTTATACTTTTTCAGTTCATCTTGATCTAGCTTATTGCATTGGTGGAAAAACTTATTACTGAGGGCAGAAAACCTATTAAAGATCTAAGAACTTTAGATTGGTTTCAGAAAGGTAATGGATTGAATACTTCTAAATTTGTCTGGCAGTCTGGCAGTTATGTTGTACATTTAGTAAAGTTTTTCTTTTGTAATTTATATTTTAAATAAAATATTTTGGAGTTTTTAATTTTAATGAAAGGGAAGTACATACACTTTCATATTCCATAGTGGTAATTGCCATGTCATAAATCAAAATTGTGAATTATTTGTTGGAGTCCTCACAGACAGTTATTTCCATGTGGCACCTGATACCCTATTCCCTTCCTCACCTCACCCTATACACCAAGGAGGAACTTTAAACTCTCTTCCAAGTCCCACAGAAAGCAGCAGGCTGTGGTGCTCATGGTCATGACTGGAGTAAGTTTGTAGCTTCAGTAGCTGATACTAGCCTGGTCAGGGTGGGCCAAGGTTTATATCCGTTCCAGCAGACATCCACTCAGCTGGCAGACACCACCCAGGACTCAACCCTGGCCCTACAACTGCACAAAGCTCAGCTCACCTCCCTAGCCTCAGTTGTCCTACAGAACTGGTGAGCCCTCTTCTTGCTGGACAGGAGAGGAGACAGGAGGGCACCTGTCTTCTCCTCAACGACCAATGTTGCTGCTGTGCAAATCAGTCTGGCCAAGTGGAAGAGAAGATCAAAATCTTAAATGAACTGGCTTACAAACTATAGTCCCCAGGGAACCAGCTCCAATGAGGGGCTCTCCTTTGGGGCTCCCTGGGGCTCCTGGCTCCTCCATCTCTTTGTCCCATGAATATCCACACTTTTGTTTGCTCCCTATCTCTTCAGGTTCTCTCAGGACAGAATTGGTAGTATAACAAGTAGATCTAAAATACAAGTAGTTATATTTTAGTACTTTTAACGGGATTTTTCTGATATGTAAAATCTAGAAATCAGTGTCATATATTAGTGCTTTGGGGGAGATTTTAGGAAACTGAGAAAGTTACATGACCAGTATAGCCACACTGATTCATGGGCTGTGTACAGGAGGCCTGCCCTGATCTCAGGGAAGCATGCAGGTGGCAGGTGACTAACACATCAGTAATGAGCACAGGTGATAGACCCAACAGAAATTGAGCTCTGTGCCTGCGAAGAGCTTGCCTAGATGGCTTGACTATGCAGACTGTGAGCAGACTTCTGCTGAGTTCTCCCCTTCCAAAGGCCTGCACTGCACAGTCAGGGCCCAGGAGCATGGCACATGGGAGAAAGCCAACCTGTGGGCAGAAACAGTTGCGATTGTTCCTTGTCTTGGTGCCACAGCCACTGCTGGGCTGGTGGGTGTGGCAGGAACATGTGGAAGCTGCTTGTAGCCTGACTCTTGAAGACAACCCTGAGCGAGGCACAGCCACAAGGAAAATTTTTGACAAGTTTACCAGCTACCTGGCTTGTGAGCAATCCGACTCAACCTAGCCACTTTTCAGTAAAAGCAAACAAAACACAGAAAAATATCACTTGTCTCTCACTGAGATTCACCAGGGCCTGGAAAAATTGTACCCAGCTCTTGCTGTCTCATCCAGAAGAAACTTTGGACAAATGGCTAGCTGTGGTACCTATTAGCATACCAAAGCACATGCTGGCTCCAGGATCTCTCAGCATAGTAAATACCTGTTACAGAGTCCATGCTGGAATCCTGATCCCTACCTTAAACTTCTCCAGCTCATGGGCTTCCCTTCCCCCCAGCTTCTCATTCCTATATAACCCTGCCATTTCAGCCATACACTTTCTTTTGGCCCCTCTCTGTTGCCCCCCACCCCCACCCCCAGCCACCAACCCCACTCATGGCTCAGTTCCCTCTGTTGTCCATGTCCAGTGAACTATTTCCTCTCCCTGCTCTGGACTCTTTCAGCTGCCTCTGGCTGCACTCTTCCTCACATCGACAATAAAAATCTTTGCCACAACCACACCTTGGAGCCCTCATGTCCTCACTTTATGCTTGCAGGCCACAGGGCTTCTTGCAGCTGATCCCCAGACAGGAAAGGGACTTAGGAAACAAAGGACTTTTCAAAATGCTGATGGGATTGTTAAGAGACCCAAGTCTACCAAAGAAACCATTTTCAAGGTGTGGCTCCACTGCTGTCCTTGAGGAAGCTGGCCATACTAAAGGAGGAAGGGAGTGCCTGTTGTTCACGTGGGGGAAGGTGCATGTACCATATAAGGGCTGTCCAGAGACAACAATGCACCTCCTTTGCATTTAAAAAGTTTCCTGCTCCACATGAAATAATTCACAACCCTGACATTCATTACAACCCACTGGGACTTGTGAAAAGGTCCCACAGATGTCTCAAACAACATTTAAAAAAACAAAAGGGGGAGCATTTCCCTATCCTCACGAGTCCTCTGAACAATGCCTTCCAGAAGTTCATCTCACTGCTGCTCCAAAGCCCTTGTTTGCTTGAGGACAGGTTGATAAAACCAAAGGTGCTTATGAATAGATGTCATGATGGGAAAATGGTTTGACCTATCCCTCATGCTAATGTGGGGGGACAAGGGTAGATTTTACCTTCCCCTAAAAGGTAAAACAGTCACTTTTGGTCCAGTGAAGATCCAGATTCCAGGTGTGAAGAAGCCTGGGATAGGAAAATGACCAAAGGCTGTTTTTCTGAGGTGTCTGGTAATCATAGCTATGCAGGTAAGTCTGGTCAAGAGACAAGCCCACTGGACATTTATCCCAAGGCCACTGCCTCTTCATCCAGCAGCTTGGTCACATTCTTCCATACCAGTTTAGAGTAATGAATGGCCCCTCTCCCTATTTGGGAGGGTTCTATTCTAATCCCCTGGAATCCCAATGAACTCCTTTCAGCTCTTTAGCGATTTAGACAGGATTTAATATGTAACATGGATTACCAAGACATGTGTGTCAGCAGCTCCATATAACAACAAGGTGTATTTGGGAATTAACTGTGGCCCACCTCTTGGGTATTTGACCAATTATGCTGGCATATCTTAGAAAAGGGCTTATGATAAGACTGATTTTCTTATTAATACTGCAAAAACAATAATCAGTGAGCTTCAAGGACTTAATCTCTTTAACTTATTAAAACATTCCTTTTGTTTTAGTTGAGCATAGCTCTTATGTTCTTCCTCTTATATACTTTATAGTCTGGTGTCCAGCATTGCAATGAACCACCCTTGGAGCAAGTATGAAGATCCAACCGTCTTGAACATCTAAGAAATAAGAAAGGGGAGATGTAGGGAGTAGAGGAAGACCTGAATAAAGATATATTGCTAATCTGGCCATGCCAAGAGAATGAAAGACTTCAGGCACATAGGAAATTGGCAAAGCCATTTTCCTATATGGGAATGTCTCAAGAGGGATAGCCAAGTTTTCCTTGAGGGTATGTGGGCAACAGACACAGCATTCTAAATCAACCACTCTTAACTGACACAGGACACCCCATGTGTGGTGGTTTGAATACGAATGGTCCCCATAGGCTTATTTATTTGAATGCTTAATCATCAGAGGGTGGCACTACTTGAGAAGGCTTAAGAAGTGTGGCCTTGTTGGAGTAGGCATGGCCTTGCTGAAGTAGGTGTGGCCTTGTTGGAGGAACTGTGTAGACAAATTTCTAAACAGTCTTATTAAATAAGAAACACAGAACCAAATACAGAGGTGAAAGCCGTAGAGATCAGAGAAATAGGAATAGCCACCAGCTAACCTTAGCTCACCACACTGCCGTAGCTTCCCAAGAGAACCAGCTTCTTCCTGACTAACCTGCGCCTTTATTTCCTTTCTAATGTATCTGCATTTGAGTCAGCTAGTAAAATATCATCCATATAATGATAAATTATAGATTTAGGAAATTTTTTACATATTACTTCCAATGGCTGTTGTACAAAATATTGGCACAGGGTTGGGCTATTCAACATTCCCTGTGGGGAGGACCCTCCATTGATATATCTTAACAGGCTGAGAACTATTATAAGTAGGTACCATGAAGGCAAATCTTTCTCTGTCTTTTTCTTGTAAGGGTATTGAAAAGAAACCATCTTTTAAATTGATATATAAGAGGCCATCCTTTAGGTAATAAAGTAGGCAAAGGAATTCCAGATTGTAGAGAGCCCATTCATCAGATTATTTTGTTAATTGCTCTTAAGTCTGTTTCCATTCTCCATATATCAGATTTCTTTTAAATAACAAATACAGGAGAATTCCAAGGGCTGGTTGATTCTTCAATATGCTGAGCATTTAACTGCTCTTGTACCAGCTCTTCCAAGGCCTGCAGTTTCTCTGTTGTTAAAGGCCATTGCTGAACCCATACAGACTTGTCTGTTAACCATTTTATAGGTAGAGCTGTTGGTGTCTTTGAAAGATCAGCAGTTGTTGTGCCCTGTTCTTGTACAATCTGGATGGCTAGTGACCACTCTTTAGAATAATACCTTCTAATATTTCTCTCAGAAACATGTGTGAGTTTATGATTTGTTTCTGAGGTTGGAGGAATGTTAATCTGAGTGTTCCATTGTTGTAATAGATCATGTCCCCATAAGTTCATAGCTATGTTAGCCACATGTGCTTTTAATTTTCCTTTCTGTCCTTCTGGACCTATACATTAGAGCCATCTTGCACTCTGTTTCACTTGAGATAATGTTCCAATCCCTAACAGCTGAACATTTACCTCCTGAAGAGGCCAATTTGGATGCCAAAATTCTGGTACTAAACTGTCCAAGAAAATGTCATTTATTCGTATTTTTAATTTTGGTCTTTGTTCATTTATAGATGTTTGCCAAAAAAATTGCTTTATGGTTTCTCCTGAATTTTCTGTTCTCTCTGCTACAGCTGTTCCATCACCCCAAGCAGCCTGGTTTATTCCAACAGGCATTTGGTTATTTAATTGCTCTTCTATGATGTTAGGAAAGGTCTGACCTGAATTTTCTGTGGGGCCTGCATGAGGCCCCTCTGGTAATTTCCCAAGGACAGAGACAAAGGATTATCTTGTCTGTCCCTTGTTGATCTACATTTGCTGGTCCAATGTTTACCCTTACCACACCTTCTGCATAATCCAGAGAGAGGGGCATTCTGTTGCCATTGTTTCTTGAATAAACATTCTTTCTAGGAATGCCCTGTTTACACTCCCTTTTCAAATGACCTTGTTTTCCACACCCAAAACATCTGACATTTTTCCTCACACCTTTTGAAATTGCTTCTCCTATCCACATATCATCATGGTCATGAGAATCAACATTAATTGTGTCCCTGAGTCAACATTAATTGTGTCCCTGAGCCAATCCTCCAAGGGTGTAGATTTTGCCTTTAATGGCCTCATTATTCTTTTGCATGCTGCATTCACATTCTCAAAAGCCAAATATTCAATTATTATCTGTCTAGCTTCTGAATTTGGTATCATTCTATTTACTGCTGAAGATAGCCTTTGTAAGAAATCCACGAATGATTATGTGGGGTTCTGTACAACTTTTGTGAATGATTCAATTTTCTTTCCTGCTTCCTCTATTCTGTCCCATGCATTCATGGCTGCCATGTGGCTTCTTTTTTTTTTTTTTTTTTTTTTTTTTTTTTT
>CABHPH010142066.1:6491-18545 GCA_902168325.1 Peromyscus nudipes | reverse complement strand
TTTTGATTTTTCGAGACAGGGTTTCTCTGTGTAGCTTTGCACCTTTCCTGGTACTCACTTGGTAGCCCAGGCTGGCCTCGAACTCACAGAGATCCGCCTGGCTCTGCCTCCCAAGTGCTGGGATTAAAGGCGTATGCCACCACCGCCCGGCTTAGCCTCATTCTTAAACCAAGTTCTCTACTGTAACTGTGCTCTGGGTTCCAGGACAGCTGTTACCAATTCTTTCCAGTCCTGAGGAATAATCCTATTAAAAGTTGACCACGAGTTTAACATTTGCTTTATGAATGGAGAATGCATGCCATAGGATACTATAGCTTCCTTAAATCTCCTTAAATCTAACATTTCCACTGGAGTCCAGTTAGCTTGTACATGCCCTTGAGCAGGTAGTTCCTGTATGGCTACCGGATAAATTAAGTTTAATTGTTTGATAACCATGTAATTCAATCCTGAAATAATTTCACCTTTAAATTCCTCTATCTGAGTCTGAATTTCTCTATAATTCATTTAACAGGTTTTTCTAAAGCCTTTATCTTGGCACTTAAATTGACCAACTTTTTAAAAAGTAAAATAAGGCTAATTAAACAAATATGTATAATTGATGTTACATACATCCCATCAACATTAATTATCCTCTCATGTAATTGTTCCATTTTCAAATTGCCTAATGTGTTATCAGAGACCAATTTACTTGCATTGTAAAGATATTTCCCATTTTTTAATGTGGGAAAAATTTTTCTCTTTTAACTAGTTTCTCCCTTTAAGATAACTGATATCTTAACTGACTTACCAAGTCTGCGTAGAACAGTAGAAGTCTGAGGGAATTTCAAAGCAGCCACCCAGCATGGTTGCAGTCTGAGATGGGAATCTAGAGAGAGAGAGAGAGAGAGAGAGCCTACTACTTACCAGGAGAAAAAAGAAAAAAAAGCTAAAAGCTAAAGTCCAACCACGTGCTCTGGCCTGAGCCATTTCAGACCTGAGTCAGGGGTCTATAAACCCACAAGCAGTCTAGCCACCTGCAGCTCCAGCCTCTTGTAGCTCCGGTCACGTGAGTTAGAGATCTGACCACAAGCATCTCCATCTTCATGTAGCTGGATTTCTTGAAGCTCTGGCCTGGCCAGGGGCCTGTAACCCCTGGCCTGTAAGGCCACCAATGGTTTTTTAATGAATTCTTGCCATGTGAGCACCAATTGTAGATGAATTTCTAAACAGTTTTATTAAATAAGAAACACAGAACCAAATACAGAGGTGAAAGCCGTAGAGATCAGAGAAATAGGAATAGCCACTAGCTAACCTTAGCTTACCACACTGCTGTAGCTTCCCAAGAGAACCAGCTTCTTCCTGACTAACCTGCGCCTTTATTGCCTTGCTGTTCTGCCCTCTCATTGGCTCTTAGCCCAGCCACCTCACTTCATCATCACTGCCTGTCTATACAGACCTCCAGGTCTCTATGGTTGGTACTGGGATTAAAGGCGCATGTCACCATGCTTGGCTGTGTCCTTGAACACACAGAGACTCTGCCTGACATGTGATCTGAATAAGGGTGTGTGCTACTACTGCCTGACTTTTGTTTATGGCTGGCTATCTATGTCCTCTGATCTCCAGGCAAACTTTATTATTAACATACAAATAAAATATCACCATATTTCAGCACAAATAAAATATCACCACAGAACTGTGCCACTGGGTGTGGCCTTTGAAGTTTCAAAAGAACAAGCCAGGCCCAGTGTCAGTCTTTTTCTGCTGCCTGTGGATCCAGATGCAGAACTCTTAGCTACCTCTCCAGCACCATGACTGCCTGTGTACTGCCATGGTCTCCCACCATGATGACAATGGACTAAACCTCTGAAACTGTAAGTCCCAGTTAAATGCTTTCTTTTATAAAAGTTGCTGTGGTCATGGTGTTTCTGCGCAGCAACAGAACAGTGACTGAGACACCATGCAAAATAAAAAGTACATATGATTAAAAATAAATGGACCATTCACCAGACAGCATTTTTATGCCAAAATGGGCTTCTATATATTATAGATCATGTCTTCTGACTGCATCCATATTAAATTAGAACTCAATAATGAAAAATATTAATACATTAAGAACAGCCCTAAATTATTTAGAAATTAAATATCATAGATGAAAATAAATATAGATCAAAACCACAAAAATAAAAAAAAAACATATGAACTAAAATCTAAAAATAAAAAAAACAAGATAATAAAATCTATAAGATAAAATTATGGGAAAATGCAAATCTTTAAATTCTTACATTAGAAAAAGAAAGGGACCAGCCTTGGTATCAAATGCTCATAATCCCAGCTCCTGGTGGTACTGGTGGAGACAGGAGAAAAATGTTCAAGGACAGCCTATAAAACATAACAACATTACAGCAGCACTAAAAGTCTGTGCTGAGGCCCTTTAAGGAAATCTACTTCCTCCAGGAGCAAAGAACCGAATCTTCATCTGAGTGGAGGCATGTCATTATCTCCTTCCTGAAGAGTTAATCCAGTCAGGCCAGCAAATCACCTAGTCAAGAGACCATCTTTTAAGAAGGCTAATTGACTTTAATCCATGCTAAAGAAGTGGGAGGAGTTAATCATCCCTTGAAAGAGATATTGTACTTTTCCCTCCCAGAAAGCCCACACTGGTTGTATTTCCTACAAGGCCACCATAAGGCTCTGTCAGGTCTGTCTGCCTTTCTGAGTCCCAACTCTTCCTTTTTTATTCTTACATTTTTATTTTTTCAGATACTGGCCTACGCTGGGGCAAGCTCCCTTAGCACTTTGAGACCGTCTACTCACCCACAAATGTGGCTGCCTGTCCACCCTGTGGCTGACCTCCAGTGTAAACTATGGGAGCCTCCCTCCAATGGCACGGTTTTTCTCTTCATCTCTTTCCTCTCCATTATCCTGACGCTGCAGAGATCTCCAGCTTGCTTGTTCTGCTGCTTTTCCCTCAAACTCTAGCATAGTTGTCCTCAAGCACCCTTCTGAGTCGGTTTTAAAATTCTTTAATTAATTAGACTAAGAACCCTGAGAGAGAACTTCAATTTTTAATTTCCCTGGTAACACGTGGTACCCAATATGGGCTACCCAAAATTTCCAGTAACAATGAGATCCTGTTCCCACTGTCAAATACACACACACACACACACACACACACACACACACAGAGAGACAGAGAGAGAGACAGAGAGACAGAGAGACAGAGAGAGAGAGAGAGAGGAGAAAGAAGAGAAGGAGAAGTAAGGAAAAAAGAAAAGAAACACAGATTTAAAAAAATCTATAATTTAAGATTTCCCATTAATAGGCTTGTGGTGGTTTGAATGAAAATGGCCTCCACAGGCCTATAGGGAGTGGCACTATTAGGAGGTGTGGCCTTGTTGGAGTAGGTGTGGCCTTGTTAGAGGAAATATATCACTGGGGTTGAGCTTTGAGATTTCAGATGCTCAAGGCAAGCCCAGTATCATTCTCTCTTCCTGCTGATCCAGATGTAGACCTCTCAGCTCTCTCTCCAGCACCGTGTCTACCCGCATGCTGCCGTGATTCCCACAATGGTGATAATGGGCTAAACCTCTGAACTGCACCCAGCCCCAGTAAAATGTTTTCAGTATAAGAGTTGCTGTGGTCACGGTGTCTCTTCACAGCACTAGAAACCCTAACTGAGACGAGGCTGTTAAAGGAAAGTGCAATCTAATATGCGTAAAAACAGTAAAGCAGAAATTTAAAAAAAAAAGGAAAAAGTGAAGTCAGTGTCCAACAACAGAAGCATGGGAAAACAAAGTTTTCAGCCACAAAGGAGAATGAAGTTACGTCGTTTGTTGAAAAATGAATGTCACAGGAGATGATCAGATTAAGCAAAATAATCCAGTCTCTGAAAGACAAAGAGCATATGCTGGTTCTCATTTGACGTCCCTCGGCTTCGTTGGTCACATAAAATCATGCTTGTTAATGTTCAGTGAAATTGTCTGGGAAACAAGAGAACAAAAGTGAGCTGGGGGGAGAGAGAAAAGGAGGCCCAGGAAGAACCAGGCAGCAGGGAATATACTCAACATATGATATGCAGTGGCAAGTAATTAAAAAAAAATCAATAAAAATTAAAAGCAAGGGAAAAACCTGTTTTCTAATAAGATTAATGTAGTCAAACTCCAACTACACTGAACAATAACCAAACTATGGGCTGACTCTTATTATCAAGACCAAAAATTGTGAAAAAAAAAATGCTAGCAATAAAGTAGCCACTGAAAGAACAAGATATTCCTTTAAGACATGTTATAATAATTCTAATATCCTAACAAATTTTCTACAAAGACATAAATTGCAAAACAAACTGAAGAAGAAATAGAAAAATAGAATTAGTTGAGGATGTTTCTACTAGACAGACAGGAATTCAGAGTTGGCAATGTGGCCATGCTTGGGCACCAGTCCACTGCATGAGGCTGTGGGATTCCAAATCAACAGCGAGAGATTTCTCTTTTTCCAAGCCCCACAGATTTACAATACAGACTCATGGAGCCAATTAGCCAAAATTCCCTATATTGGTTAAGGAAATTAAAATTCCAATTAAATACCTTCCCACAGAGAAAATTATACAGTGGAAAAAAAATTGAGTAAGGGGGGGCAAAGGGGGAGCACACAGATTGTAACTACAGATTGGCAAGTTGGCGAGTCTTCTTCATTCACACACAATAGAACCATCTCTTTAGAAAATACTTAGTTCATCTATAAAAAACCACTAGATTTCATAAGCAAAATTAGCAACATAGTGTGAGCCACATCAAGATACTTTAATTATATTAACCTGGGCTAGAAATAAACAAAGAAAATTAACCTTGATAAAACAATATCATTTCTAGTGATATCCAAACCAAGAGATAATTAAGAATAAACTTAGAAAACTAATTGAAACCTTAAAAATTACTGGGAAATGTAATTAAAAAGAACTGACCACTGGAGAAAAGCCATTAAAGAAATCCTAAGTTAGTAGGTATTTGTTAACAGGCTGGAAGACTAAATGTTCAAGTTCAATTCTCTGTAAGTTGATTAATAGACTCAATGTAATACAAATCAAATCTACAACTATACTTTTTATAAAAATCGCTACAACTGTTTTAAATTTTCTATGAAAAAGCAAAAGACCCAGAAAGTTATTTTATTTTATTTTTTTAATTAAGAAGTAGGAAAAGGCCAGCTAAGATGGCTGAGCAGGTAAAGGCATGTGCTGCTAAGCCTGATGACTTGAGTTTGACCCGGAAGAACTATGAGGTGGAAAGAGAGAACAGACTCCATATGTTGTCCTCTGGCCTCTTCATGTACCCATGCACATATATATTACAGACGCCAAAGAAATGAAAAAAGGCTAAAATGGATAAATAACATAAAAATAACAAATATGAGAAACGAAGCTACTTGATTTCAAAACATCAGAAAGTTGGAGCACATAGCCACATATAGTTGGGCAAACCAATGAAACTAACAGAGAATCCAACCCCAAATGTCACCTATATGATTAGTATCTATTTGATTATCTCAAAGTTGCCAAGAAAATTCAGTAAAACTTGATAATAAATAATGTTTTATTTTTTTTCAGGTAAAACTTAAGTCATACTTTACTCTGTATACAAACAAAACAAAACCCTAAGTTGAACCTAATTAATCTGAAATAAATCATAGCCATAACTTAAAAAAAAAGTCTAAGTGACCTTGGGACATTTTTCTTAAGAAGAAAATGGCCAAGTGTGAAGGCTCATGCCTTTGATTCCAGCTCTGGAGGCCAAAGCAGACAGATCTCCATGTGTTCAAGACTTTCATGCGCAAGCCATGGCATGCACGTTGTGCTCCCCACCCTCCATATACACATATAAACAAAATAAAATAAATACAGTAATAAAGTCCATTGTTACACATTAGGCTGAAAGGCCACTAGAAGGCTTGGTCTCCAGTGTAGTATGGTTTTGGAATATTAGCAGATGGGGCTTGATCAGAGGAAGTTAGGTTACTGGGACTCCAGACGGGTGTTTTGTCTCTTTGTTTCCTGCCCACCTTGTAGTTAGAAGATTTTTCTTCACAGGCTTCCAGCTCCATGATACAATGCCTCGCCACAGACTCCAACCATGAGTTGAAATCTCTAAAATCAGAAGCCAATTTCAAAACACCCAAATTAAACAATAAAAACAAACCCCTTTCCTCCTGTAAGTTGATTCTGTTAGGTACTATATCACTGCAACAGAAAGCTGATGAATGCACACAGCTACCTCATGATTCAGCAATTTTCTAATGTTTCATATACATTTAAGGGACATGGCATCTTAGACAGTGTTCTATTGCTGTGAAACCACACCATGACAAAGGCAACTCTCTCTTTTTTTAATTAATTAATTATTTTTTGAGACAGTGTTTCTCTGTGTAGTTTTGGTGCCTGTCCTGGATCTCTCTCTGTAGACCAGGCTGGCCTTGAACTCACAGAGATTTACCTGGCTCTGCCTCCCAAGTGCTGGGATTAAAGGCGTGCACCACCACCGCCCAGCTCCAAGACAACTCTTAAAAGCTACACCATGAACAAAGCAACTCTTTTTTTTTTTTGTAGCGTTTAAGCTCAAAGATTTGAGGCTACTGATATTGGCCATGTGCCTCTTTTCCTTCTTCTCCTTCTTCTCCTTCTTCTCCTTCTTCTCCTTCTTCTCCTTCTTCTTCTTCTTTTAAATTAATGCCGAATGCCATTTATTGAAGGAGGGAGGAGCTCTTAAATACAGGCTTACAGCACAATGGGAGAACCCCGGAGGGCAGAAGTTTGATACGGATGTTTCACAATCTTGCATCTAAGCTGTTAACACCCAATATGCAGGATACACAGACAAGAAACTTCCCTTAAGCATTCAGGAGGGTAGAACCCAGCAGGGGATTAGCATAGGGAGGATATCAAGGTCAAGGTCAGCAAGCAAGGCAACAGTTACCCAAAAGGGAGATTAGGACCCTACAAGTCTCCCCTTTTGTGAAAAAAATGAGCTTCTGACTTAGGTTGCGTGGGACGTCAGCTCTTATAAAACAAAACATTTCACTGGGGTTTGCTTTCTGGTTTCAGAAGTTTAGTCCATTATCATGGCGGGAAGCATGGTGGCTTGCAGGCAGATGTGCATGGTACTAGAGAAGTAGCTGAGAGTTCTACATACGGATCCCCAGGAAGGAGGAAGAGAGACTCTCAGCTTGGAATGGGCTTTTTGAAACCTGAAAGCCCACCCCCAGGGTCACACTTCTTCTAACAAGGCCTTTCAAGTAGTGATCCTCCCTAGAGAACAAGTATTCAAATGTGTGAGACTATGGGGGCCATTCCCGTTCAAGCCACCACACATGGCGTGTCTAATAAAAGACTTTTATTGGAGTCTAGAGAAATTGCTTAATGGTTAAGAGTATTTACTGCTCTCTCAGTGGACCCTGGTTTAGCTCCTAGCACCCACATCTGGAAGCTCACTACTGCCCATAGTTCCAGTTCCAAGAGATCCAACACCCTCTTCTGGCCTCCATGCTCACCTACACATAGATAGTGCACATATCCACCCTCCCACATACTCAATAAATAAATATCCCTCCCAAATCTTTATTTTTTTAGAAATTTTTTTTACAGGAACAAGAGTAGGATACAAATATGAATAATCATTCTCATCTAAATCCAAATATATACCAAATGTCTATTGATTAGGATAATGATAAAACTATGATATATCCATACACAGAATACTGTTCCATAATTAAAAAATAATAATAATAGCACACCAAGCAACATGGTTGAATTACAAAAATGATGTATTAAACCCAAGGAGTCTGACACACAGGAGTGCATACCATATCATTCCAATTTTACCAAATTCTGAAAGAGACAGAATTTAACCTATAGAAGCAGAAATCAATGAGCCCTTTGGTTTTCAAGACCAAATCTGACTTCAAAGAGGCTCAGGGGATCCCTTTAGACTAATTGAAACATTCTGAGTCTTGATTACACTGGTACCCAGTTGTATACATTTGTCAAGATTCATTAAACTGTACAGTGAAAATGTGTGGATTTTGTTGCACATAAATTATGTCTGTGTAGACTTGATTAAGACAGTCTATTTGAGGATATGGTCCACTTACATAAAAGATGACTTGAAATAAACTCATAGGTAAAGTAATTGTGAGTGGAAAAATGTGGTGCTAGACTTAAATACAGAGAAGCATCAATTTTAATATACTCTAGCAATTTAGTATCTATATAAAACAGTCATTTTGTTATTAATATTTAAAAGACAATTAATAGTAAGACAATTCAGTAAGGTAGTCAAACACAAAATTAATATCCAAATTTTCATTGCTTTGCTATCTACACATAAAAAATTATAATGCAACCATGTTTAAATTAACAACCCCAAAGCAGATACACTTTGAAATTCACATGCAAAGAAGGAAAAAGAATACATGTGGGAATATTTCAGGATTCCACTGTGGAGCATAAGAAATACTTAAAGGAAGTAAGACAATTGTGCTGTCATCCAACAAAAACCCTCAAAATTATGAGGTTTCAGATATTTGGCCATGGATTTCCTGGAGTTTAGCTGGTCTAAGAGGAGCACAGCTGGGCAGATTTGCTTCTCTGTATCATTTTCAGGGTGGGCTCAGCTGTTTCTTCAAGTTATGGCAGCCAGGAGAAATCTGCCTCCCTGGGACCTGAAGTCCAGCTGCAAAATGTCCCTCTGATGGCCATGCTACATGTGCGGAAGGGCAGCCTGGTGACTCAAGAGCATTTCAAATGCAATTGTCAGGCTGCTGTGTGGATCCATTACAGTGTGCTTGCCTAGCGTTTGTGAGACTCGGCGCTGCAAAAATGAACAGCAATATATTGAAATAATAACAAAACTGATTCTACTCTGTGACTTCTCCTAACACATCACCAGGCAAAGAAGTCCACATGTCTACAACTGACTTCAATGAGAAGTGAAAGAGTTTTTCCTCCAACAGAGGATTAAAGAGCCTCTAAAGTCATGTGGATGCATGATGTTATGTGTGGGATGTTTGCGCTTCACAAAATACACTAAAGTCTTCACCCCTTAAAGTGATGGGGGTAAGAAATGAGTTCTTTTGTGAGTTTACATGAAAACACGCAGAGGAAGTCCTATGAGGAGATTTGTGTTTTTATAAGAAAAGGAAAAGCTAGGGATTGTAACTCAACGGTAGGGTGTTTGCCTAGCATACACACATAAGGACCTGGGTCAATTCCCCAGTATAGGGAAAAATGAAATAGGGAATTGAAAGTGGACTTGAGGGGAGGAGAAGCCAAGTACTCTTTTTGCTTTGGTTTTGGCTTTTTCCTAGACAAGGTTTCTCTGTGTAGCCCTGGCTGTCCTGGAACTCGCTCAGTAGACCAAGCTGGCCTTGAATTTACAGAAATTTGACTGCCTCTACCTCTCAAGTGCTGGATTTAAAGGTGTGCATCATCACTGCCCAGCATGAAACCAAGTACTTTTAATGATGTGACCATAGATTAAAAAGTTTCCACGGGATGTGTTAGTCAGTCACTCAATAGTGCTTACCAAGAAGACACAAACTTGGTGATCTGAGAAAGCAAATTAATGTTTCAACCTTAAAGGAAAAATAAGAAACAGATCTTCACCAGGGGTTGAATCTGTCGGTATCATGAACTTGGACTTCCCAACATCTAGAATTGGGAGAAAATACGTTTGTCATTTTTTTTTTACAGTACCCCAAGTGAACTAAGGCAGTCTTATCACTATAGAGATAGGTGAAAAATTTGGCCAATAATATAATTCACTAAAAGACTCACCTCAATTTTGGTCAAAAAACATCAGTCACTGTGGTGGCTTTAAGTAACTCACACAAATACTTGGAGATTTCTCAGGTGAACAGGAGACTGATCTCTTGAGATCAATCTGGGAAGCCAATGTCAGGGAGCAGAATGTTCAAGAAGAGAAGCTGCATGACTTCTAAGGCTTTGTGAGCTGAGTACCAGGCTTGAGAACAGAAAAAAACCTGCTTCAGTATAGCTGCAGTGTGATTATCACAGTGCTAAATTAATTTGCTAATTTACAGAATGTGTTAGTACACATGTTTTGGCTCGAGTGACTAAAACACACCTAATCGCACTTACATTTATGCTTACCTTCCTATTTTAAAAATCATTTTATATAAAATCCATAAACAAGAAAAAGATTTTAATCTTTCATCACATAGCTCAATTTTCTAACCATATGAATCATAATAGTTAGGAATAAAAATAAAACAATTGTGTAAGAACAGTTTCTACCATTTATTTTACAGAGAAATTATAAAGGCCCGGCTATTGGTGCTAAACAAAACTAGTAAGAACTGAAGAGAAGCAGTGCACAGCTCACTAAATCTCAGAGGACTTCAGATATTTGTGCAGGACAGGTATGTGGGATTCTCCTCTCTCAAAGTCCCTCATCCTAACAATCTGAAGACAGAACATCATTCAGGTCTTGAAAGGCGGCCATTCCACCCACAAACAGCAAAATCCAGACAGCAAAATTCAGCACACCAGAAGTCAGCTGGCCGGGATATGCGTGAGAACAGATATGACGATTACACACAAATATGTGTGTGCTGTACAGAATCAAGGCAGCTGCAAAATAGCATCCGAAACAAATTGATACAGAGATCGCATAATCTAGGCTTGAAGTAAACTGCTTAGCAACAGAATGTGAGTTGAGTGGGCAGAAGTTGACAGTATCTGTTGAATTTCTGAGAATTAGAGTAAAGGCATTGCGTTCTGTGCTAGAACCAGCAATGCTGTCATTAGATGGAGCTTGGTAATGCACTCTCGTACTGAATGCAGAGGCTACATACAGCTTCCTGGAAGAGTGGCAAGACATTTTGCATCTGTTCATGCCTCTAAAACAAAGGATAAAGACATATGCAGCTCCCTCCTATTCTTTGTTCAAGATCTCTCTCCAACTTGAAATAACTTCCCTGCTTCCCGTACCACTACAAGGGCTTCCTGTATTCAACGTTTGCTCCCAGCCCTTTTGATTGAGCTTTATTCCATTTACCCAGTCTCTCACGTTTCAGTGCTTTCTACCAATCGGCAACATTTGATGTTGCTCTGTAAATATGTCTGAGGTTATCAATGTGTTACATAATTTTGCATTGCTGGGGATCAAACCAAAGATGTTGCGTATGTTAGTCAGGCCCCTTGCCACTGAACAACACCTCTAGCCCTGTATTTCATAATTCTGATAAAACTTTGAATTCCTGAAGATGAGAATCCACATTTTTATCTTGTTCACTACATTTTTCAATTAGTATCGATCATGCTTAATACGTAACTCAATACTTAATGTCCTCAAGAAATTACAGTAGAAAACCCCCCTGGCATGGTCCAGAGCACATCGACAAAAACAGTAATCATGCTTTTCCAAAGTGAGACCATGGACTACTTATTTTGAAAAAAACCTCAAAGTCATTGGTAGAAATACAGTAGAAACCAAAATTTGAACAAGCTTCTGTGGATGCTTATACAGTCTAGTGAAGAACTATTATAGGATCTATTATGCCCATAGACATTTAAGCTAATAGATATTTAAATTTTATAAGTAATTATTAAATATCTATTTATTTATTAGATCATATAGAGGGTAGAAAAAAGTTAAATGAGAGGCTGGAGTAATAATTCAACAAAGTGTTTCATCTTGCAAGCAAGAAGACCTGAGTTCAATCCCCAGAACTCATGCAAATCCTGGTAGAGACAGGTGGATCCACGAGGCTCCCTGGCCAAGCTTCCTTGTATACTTCACAAGGCCCAGGCTAATGAAAGACCTTTCAAAAAACAAAGTAGATGACATCTAAATGGCGTCTAAGAAACAACAGCCAAATTTGTACTCTAGTCTCTTAATGCATGTGCCCACAAGTACACATGAACATACCACACACACAGGGGGCAGGGGAAGACAAAAAGAAGAAGGAGAAGGAGAGCAAGAAGAGGAGGAGGAGGAGGAGGAGGAGAAGGAGAAGGAGAAGAAGAAGAAGAAGAAGAAGAAGAAGAAGAAGAAGAAGAAGAAG
>CABHPH010142065.1:33192-46145 GCA_902168325.1 Peromyscus nudipes | reverse complement strand
TGTGTGTGTGTGTATGCCTGAATATTATATATCATATATATGCTTGAATATTATACATCATATATATATATATAAGCTTGAGTACACAAATTTACTAAATTTACTAAAGAACAATTTATTTATTAACAGTTTATTTATTAACAATTTACTAAAGAACAATTACCACCAAAAATGATAAAAATAATTTCATGATTGATTCCTAATATATGATAGTAGTAAATATTATGAAAATGTCTGTGTGTAAATCATCTTCAGTATGGTAACTCATGGAAGGTATTTTAACTTCACTGAACACACATGCTATTAAATGAGATTAAGTGACCTCAACATACCATGTTAGTGTTATTTAGAAACTCCATGCAAGTTCTTGCCTTTTCTTCTAAGACATCTGATTTCTGTGAATAGAATATAAGATAGTTATTTACATACAGCCTACATCCCTCTTTCAACTACAAGATATAATAAAATCACCAGCTTGTTTCTGATGTTAATTCTGGTTCTTGCAAAGAACATATTTCTGAAAACATAAATCACACATGATTTCTGATCAAAGTTGCCCATAGCTGTCACCATGTTTCTACATCATTTGCATGTGTCCATTTGCTGGTGAGTCTCATTTTCTGAGCTGAAAGACAACAGTAAAGCATCACTAGCATTTACATTTCCAATATCTTTTAAGTCTAGAAAAGAAAGTCACTTGAGACAACTTCATTAATGACATTTGTCCTGTGATTACTGCTCTCATTTCCCTGAATGAAGCTTTGTGCTGTTGTGATTTTCTGAAACCCTCTTCCTCTATAGACAAATTCACCTAATACATAGCACAGAATGCATCCTCTTCTAAGTTGCTGAAGTAATATGGAGTTTAGAATCTCTTGTTTGATAAGTAGAACAGTAACATTGCCAGCTGAGGTTTGCTCCATTACTTCAAAATCTTTTACTGTCTGGGTATTTTCTGTGTCCCATCATTACATTCATCAAAGCAGCACCAACTGTTTACTCCCTTCTTCAATCCCTCAGGTTCTTGGACATTATGTTTGGGTAAACACTGGTGTGCTGAATTCCCATTCAGTATCTATAAAAGATACTTTTTTAATCTACTACAATAGGATAGGCTGAAAAATATTTATGAGTGATGCAATTAGGAACCCTATGCTGGTATGATTTTTGCATGCCCTTTTTACCATTTTAGAGCATTATTGTTTGCTACACAATGAAATCCAGGCACAACTGCAAATGTTTTCCTGGGGTTAACATTTAAAAGTACTTCCAAATGACTAGCTAAAATACTATCTTAAGTTTTATGTATTGTTCTGGTCAGCACTCAAAATGAAATTTAAGCACTACTTTTTCTTCTATTTAATGCCATAGAACAGGCAATTTCTACTTTTCCTGTGCAACGGCCACATCGTTGCTCTGTATGAACCTTTTAAACTTCCCAAATTGTTAAAGTTCCAGGGCTTCAAAGTCCATTCAAACATAAAAGACTTAAGTGAATATTACATTACCTTCTACATATACCGTATATCCCTAATATTGATACTATGTGAATGGCCTGCTGTCTTTCAATGCTCCTCTTCATTTCTGGTGCTTTAATCTCTTCAGTTTCATTCTTTATTTTAAGTATTCCTGTAGCCTGTTGTTAATAACTACAGAGTTATAAGATTTTTGTATTTATGCCTGACATGAAGAAGACTGATTTATTTTTTCAAGTTCATCTCCCAAGATTCTTTGTTGAGGTATACAAGAACTTAAGGCCAGAAGCCATCAAATATGTTGAACTGTGAAATAGTCACCATTTCTGTAGATTCTCTTGATTCCATATTTTAATGCTCTGATAACTGGACAAGGAGAAATAAATGGATATTGCTCTAAAAGGCGTTGACACAGATGAGCTATGTCTTGTACAAATATATATATATATATATATATAATACCCCCTTTTTTTCCTTAATAGTTGTGTGTCTGTTCCAGAAGGTATTCATCAGATGTATTTTCCATGATTTATTTGATGTGGGATTACAGTCTGATGAACAATAAGGCAGCAATTTTTCATGAAGTGAGTATAATTAATTTAGAATTTCTACAACTCTATAACTCTACAATTAAAAATGTTTATAAGTAGAATTTTTGAAGATTTTCATTTATGTTAATACTCTACAGCTTCAATTTCAGGAAACTGAAAATTTATATGAATATAATCTTAACATTTATGTTTATAGTGTAATATTTAATTATCTTATAGTGGTAACTGGTTATTAGTTAAGTTAGGAAAGTATTCATGACCTTTACTATTATTTTATTTTTAGTAATCAGCATTTATATTAGTCTATCTGCATTTTTATCAAACTATTCTGTTTAACACTTGTATGTTCATGATACATAATTAGTCTGAAATTTTTAAATTCAATTTAATAACCTAAGAAGTTACACACGGCCAAAAGTATACATTTTGAGTAATTGCCTGCCAATTTTGACCATAATTAAGATAAATTTTGAAGAAATTGCCTATTTTGACCATAATAAAAATAAAGTTTTGGTCATCCTATTATTACTGTCCTTTCCTTTGTAATGACACTTATCAATACACTTCCTTAATGATCACTTGAACATAATCACAGCACCCATTTTTAGCACAACCTTCTATGGAGCTAAGTATTACTTACACTTATCTCTTCCCCTTCTTTGGCTTTGAAAGTTACAGGTTTGTATATTTCTTTGCAAATTAAAAAATAAATAAGAGGATGTCAAGCTGGATATTTAGAAAAGTAATGTTAAAAAGTCTCCTTTTAAACAGAAAACTTAAAATTTCCTGTTAAATAAAATGTCTTCATGTTGATCCATGTTTGCTTCCATGGGCTCATTTTATTCAGAAATCTATTGTACTTTTAACTTCTTCAAAATCTACCATAGTTCTAGTATTTTTATACTTAGGGACAAACTGACTTCAAACCCTTACTCTATTACAAATTATAGGGGATTGTTCACCACACAAACTAATCCTTTCAATTAACTTTTTCTAATTCTTTGCAAGGCTGAGAATGTGTGAGCCATGAAAGTCTGGGCTTTAATAGACCAGCAGCTCTCAAACATCCAGCTAGCACATGGTGCGTCAGAATGTAAGTTCTTGTCTAAGCTAGATTTCCTAACAGCCAAAGTTACTGTACACAAGCATCATCTCTCAGATAAAGGCTCCAAGGCTCCTTAAAGCACAGGCACTCAGTTCATCCACTGATTCCTGTTAGCAATAGAAAAGATCCAGGCCTCTATCTGTGGAATTGGAAGCCCTGGAGTGAAGGTCAAGTAAAATTCTTTATATAAAAAGTTGTTTAAGTGAATTTGATGGAGTAAACACAAAATGGAGAACTTTCTAGAATGCATAAACAGTCTGTTTTTGGTTGCTTTAGACAGGACTTTGGGGGGGTTGAGGTGGGGAGGTGAATGGGGTGACTTAACAAAAGTTTTGGTTCCTTTCTTTTCCTGTGATGCCCTTCAGGAGATCAGACATTTTCACAGCTGAGAATGCACTAGCTGCTTGATAATTCTTTTAGTAGATGTGCTTCTCAGAAGTGATTCTTGCGTTTGCTTTCTCATAATTCAGGTGCTTACTGTTCATCTGCTTTCCACAGAGTCAGGGAGATGCTATGTAACTGGATTTTACCATTTACACATCTACTTTCACTACCATGTTTAAAAAGTCTCGGAAATGCAAAAGCCGATGAAAGCTAATTCTAATCTTGATAATTTTGAAAAATCAGAAACAACTAAAACAAAAAACAAAACAACAACAACAACAAAAAAAACACTTCAAAGAAATCTTTGCGTCTGGGTGAGGTTTTTGAACTGGGCTATGATGATACCTTTCAAGTCTTAACTTACACATTCCTTTAGTCTTTGAAAGCTAGGAGTGCAGGTGAACCACGACTCTCTGAGCGCCATCGAGTGACTGGCTCTCAGGCATCCAGCTGGTGCACTGAGGGTCAGTACTTAAGTGTTTGTCTAGTGGCTCATCTTACCTCAGCCACACGAGACCTGTGAGCTACTCAAGGGCTGGTGATGTTTTTAGACTGCTTTCGTGTTCCAGTCACAGTTTAACAGATTCCAGTTCATTGTAGTTGCCCCTGACTTTGTTATTTTTGCTTTCTATTTTTCTTTCAAGAGAAAAACACTATCATCCACCTGCAGCAAATCTTCTGTCCATACAGTGAGACAACCTATTTCTTCTTTGAGAGAAAACAGACTTACAAAACTGAAGTATTGAGATTATTAATATTCCCATGGCTGATATTTGCTTCATTGTTTAAATTGGTTTTTATATATTTTGATTTATTCATTTGTCACTGAGCTTCATGATTTAAATTATAAAATGAATATTCCAAAAATAAATCATTTACTATGTCACTCTGATCATTAAATGCATGTTTCTGTGACTGCTTTATATATTAGGCATAGGGCCAATAATTTGTATGGGGTGTTCCAGATGAATAATTTACAGATAATGTTAACACATAAAAATAGTCGATGTATTTGCAAATAGTGTGCAAACTTGATGCATGCTGTGGAAGTGATATATATATATAATATATATATTATATGTGTAATATGTATCTAATATACATATATATACATATAGGTGAATATCTATCTTGATTTTATGTAGTGGCCTTTTCTGTGATGTTTACAAATCATCTTTTTAAAAGTACACCTCTAATGGCATTATTAATATGTTTTAAAATACCTGTGAATTTCCATTTATATAAAAGAGAATATATTGAACTAAGAAATACTTATGATAATTCATTAAATACTGTGTCTTTGCATTCTCAAATGGAGAATGTTCATGCTACCAACAAATGAACAGACTTCACCTGGCTTTAAATTGATGAAATAGATTTCATCAACTGGGTCCTTTATATAAACTATAAAAACTAGATTCACATCCATTCACTCTATGTATCATAAAGCACAATTCCTCCTATTCCCTCACTGCCTTCAATGTTCCATCTGAGTATATCCTGTGCTGTTTATCCATATCAAAGACATTAGTCATGTCTATTTTTATTTTACAGCTGGGGTTAGGAATTGACTGAAAGAACACCTAATATATACCAAGATTGTTTGGTGATGCACCAAACACCATCTGCTGCAGTATGGAAAATCTGGCCAGCATCTATCATGTCCTTCTCCATGATTGCTGGTGTCATAGTAAGGACCAGAGTAGTATCTCCAGTAATTACTGTCCAAAATTACCTTGAACCTGTTTGGCATCAGTGTGGGTCTGTCTTAGGTTTCTATAACTGTGATAAACAACATGACCAAAGAAACTTGGAGAAGAAAGAGTTCATTTGATATTGTACTTGCACATAATGGTCTATCACTGTGGAAAGTCAGGGCAGAACTCAAGCAGGGCAGGATCCCCAAGGCAAGAACGAATACAGAGGCCGTGGAGGAGTGTTAACTTACTGGTTTACTTCTGATAACTTGCTCAGCCTTTGCTCTTACAGCACCTCAGACCACCAGCCCAGAAGTGGTACCAGCCACAGTGAGCTGAGCCTTCCACACCAGTCACTAGTCTGGAAAATGTACTATACCCAAAGGTCAATCTGGTAGAGGTATTTTTTCAGTTGATATTCCCTCTTCAAAATGCCTCAAGCTAGTGTCAAGTTTACATAAAACTAGCTATCACAAGGTCTCTGGAGACTAGTTCAGGCTTTGATAGCAACTTAGTCAAAAAAGCCCCTCCAGCTGTGACATGCCTAGGTGATCATGGACCACATCACTTCCCTGCCATAATCATTTCAATTGTTTCTAGTCTCCTAGTTCCTCTAGAGTGCCTGAGTGTAGTACAGTCACAACATCGGTTCCAGCTTGTGTGTGTGTGTAGACCCAGGACTCCCTTCGAAGTTCCTGGATCCTGACAGTCACATACAGGTCGATTATTGGCCCATGCTGGCCTTATGTTGGCACATTTTAGTTCTTGTCGTTCAACCTAAAATGCCTCATGATAGCCTCAGCATTGTTTTAGTCTATGACAGTTTTAGCCATTCTTTAGAGATAACTTTACACATTAACCAAAATGGAAGCTTTTGCTTTTGCTTGACCAAATTAGATGTTCTATTTGCGTTTGCTTGTTAACTGGAAATGAATTTAATTTAAAGAAGTTTGCTTTATGTTACTGTAGTAGTTGTGAATTTAACTCGGTGACAAAGACCTAACAGAAATAAGGCCCTGGGTTTGGTCCTCAGTACTGGGATGAAAAGGCACACTTCCACAAAGATAAAGGAAGAAAAGAAAGGATAGTGAAGGATGAGGGAAGAAGGAAGGAAGGAAATGAATTTAAAAAAAAAAGTACATGTTTGCTATTACTAAGAATCAATGTAGAAAGAAAATAATGTGGCTGTACCACTGGAGTGCACGTAGACCACACCTCCAGCCAAATAACCACTTTTATTCTACGATTCCATTGTATCTCCTGGGAGTCCTGAAAAGGTGAGGAGACCCAACAAATGTATGAACACTAACCACATACTGATGGGATAGTTTTGCTAGTAATTTGAAAGCCTGAATTTCTGTCCACTGTCATGAGAAACAAAAGCAGACATTCAGCTAGATATCATGTTTCTCAGAACAAACTGATTTCTTCAGTAAAAATATCAAAATGTTTAGAGGTTCTGAAACAAGAGAGGAAGGACATAGCTCTCTCATATCAGAAATGAAATGACTCATCGGCTCATATTTAAGTCAAATCGACTGTGTAAACCTTGGTTTATTTTCTAAATTGTCAGTAACAGTGACTTCAGAATCAAAGACTAATACAAAGGACTCAGTTAATATTTTTCTCATTCTTTGAAATCATTACGATATGTTATAAAAATCCAGTTTTTGTTTCAATATGACCTTCACTATGTCTCATTAAAAACATAGGAAAGTAATGACAACACATTACTGAGGAGTTTAAAAGTTCTGAAATGAGTGATAATCAAAATGACTTTCATCCTCTTCTGAATAAATATATAAATAGTAAATAAATACAACTTTATTTTAAAGTCCTTTTATATCTTCCTGTCACTAATTTTTATGACAAAACTTTAAGCAATAATTGACCTTTCCTCGTTCCCATCTCAATCTCTTTCCATTTTTAATCTTTCTATTATGATTTACAAGTTTTACAGCTCAGCAGAAAACAGACACTGGTTTTTCGAACTTCCCTTCCTGTTACAAGTACTGTCGCTAGGAATGAAAGATGCTTTGCCCTGACACTGACCTCTGCACAGGGTTATAAATGACTGCACTAGACACATGCTAAGATGTATACTGGTCACTGTTTTCATAGTTTACCTGTCACAGCTCTATTTATAAGGGGATTTTTTATGGGTTGCTTCTATATTTAGGTAAAGGTAAAAGGCTGCACATATCTATTTAAAAAGAACAGACTTATAAATAATACCTAATTTTAAATATAAAATGATAAAGATCTCAAGTAGCTACTTTTCTGCAAAGTCAGCAGAGTGAATAAACGGCTCATGTTTGAAGTACCAAAGAGCACGATGCAGTAAATCCACTGTCAGTAGGGCATCTGCTGTTAAGTCACTCTGGGCCGATGATGGCACATGGTTCTATATGTTCAGATAAGGGCAACCGCAGGGAGCAATGTGGTTTCAGTTTCAAATTCCCTAAGAATCCATTTAATTACAATACATGGAATTAGACCATTTCCTCTTTGCCTTTCCTCCTTCTCACCCTCCCCTGTCCCTCCCATCCTTTCTTGCTCTCTAAATTCATTGTCCTTTTATTTAATTGTTGTTTTATTTATATATGTATTATATATGACTTGTATTTTATATATCTGTGTTTCTAAATAAATCACTACAACCTAATAGGCCCATACAACATTGCTTGTATGTATATGATTTGGTGATGACCACTTGGCATTAGAAAATAAATTGGTGTGCTCTTCCCGGGGAAGGCTCTTTATTCCCACTCTCAACGTGGCTTGTTGTTCTTTGTCTAGAGTTAGGACCCATGAAGTTTCCCCTTTCCATGTTCCTATGTCTATGAAGAAGCTTCTCTTTGCAGCAATTGGAGACAATTACATACAACCACAACTCATCAAAATGCAGAAAACAAGTGACTATGTAGTATCCAGCCCCAACTGATACATCTGTAACACAGTGCCAGCATCCATGTTCAAGGAAATTTGCAGAATAAAAATCAGGAAGAACAGGATATCTGCTTTACGATTATGTCTTCTGGAAATGTCAGGAAAGCCAGTCAAACCCATGACATCTCAACAACATGGCTGCCTCAACAAGACCTGAATGAGGATGACATCCAAGAATCTGTTCAGGAGATTCTATACTTACTAGCCTTCAACATTGGAAACTCAAAAAAAAAAAAAGCCTGTTAAATTTTTGCTAGATTCCTGACTAATATTTTGTCACAGATATATGTGTGCTATATATTCTCTCTAGAGTGTATCAGGCTTTTCTTTTGGGACACCAACCAACTCCCAAATCATGACACAGAGACTTAGTTATGAATGTTTGGCCTAACTTAGGCTCATTTTTGGCTAGCTCATTTTTCTTTAACTTAAAGTGACTTGTTTCTCTTTATCTACCTTTTGCTTAAGCGCTTTTTACCTTTCTTCCTTCTGTATATAGTACTTTCCTGCTTCCTCCAGTGTCTGGCTGACTGGTGGCTGCCTCTACCCCAGGCATGTCCCTCTCTTTCTCCCTCATTCTTTCCTCCTTTTTCTTGCTCTTCTCTCTCTAGCCTAGATTTTTCCTCCCACTTACTCTGCCCTCTAGTCCTGCCTATCCTTTCTCTGTCTAGTAATTGACTATTCGGCTTTTTATTAGACCAATCAGGTGCCTTAGGCAGGCAAAGTGAAACAGATGCAACATATCTTTACATAATTAAACACACATCCTTACACCATCAAACAAATGCAGCATAAACAAATGTAACTTATCTTTGCCCGGTTCAATAAATATTCCACAACAATTAAGATCTTTTTTGAAAAGAAAATAATATTTTAAATGACTGTTATTTCCAGTTTTTAAAGTGATGATTCACAATATAAATTATTTTGCCAATTAAAAACAAAAATTAGCCTGCAAATATAAGGAAAACATCCTTTATCTTAAAAATAAAATTGCCATGCTATCAGTGAATGTAGGTCCCACACTCAGTGTTCCTTGGTTTTCCTGGTGGTATAATCACAGCTTCATTTTAGTATTCTGTCTCTTTTCCATTATCTCACATTTTTTCTGTGTTGAAGAAGTACTAAAGTTAATTGGTTTAAATTTAATTATTCGCTGAAAAGTTTCTTAAGATTGTATGCTAAAATGTATATGAAACATTTCATTTAAAAGCAATTAAGAGTGTTATGCCTTGTTAAATTAATTTCTTTCACATTTCTTGCACAGTATGTGTGATGTTTCACATGAGAGAGAGAGAATGTGAAACCCATTCTGCTGTTCCTCTTGTGGCTGTGGTATTTCTCAGCTCAGTCTCCCAGAGGAGCAGCTGGCTGGCCAGGCACCGCCTGGATGCTCACTTGATAGACATGAAGGATAGACCACTTATGGGATAGCTGTGAGAAAAGATTAAAACACCTTCCCACCCACAGATCCTTTGATTCGGTATTTCTCCATTATTGCTTTTGATAACGTTATAGCTTCCACGGCACAGACAGTACATTTCAGTGAATTCAACTGCTAAACTTCCCTCACTGATCATATTTTATGTTCATTTCATTCAGCCTAAGGCATTCTGACATTAGCCCTTTTCACACTAAGTTTCTAAAGCTGTACCATGTGGTCAAAATTAGAGCTACAAAAACATTGTCACTTACCGTATCAGCGGTGACTTTATGCAAAACTTATGTCTAAAGTACCTCCTACAACTTTAAGGCGTCCATTCAGCAAATAAGCATTAGATTCACAAATATTATTAGGAAAAAAAATACTGTAAGAAGGAGAAGCAGTCGTATAGTATCTACCTGAGGGAGTTGAAGGACTCTATGATGAAGATAAAATTCAGGCAAGAACACAAAGGATGCATGGTATTTTTCCAGGCAGGAAAAAAAATCATATAAAATGGAGTTTAAAATATGCAGAAACAAAGATGAGGTTGTCACATTTCCAGACCTCAAGTGCTACTGAACAGGGCATGTAAATGACCGTAGCAGGATTTGGGACCTTTAAGACAGACTTTGATATTTTATTCTGTAAATCATGCCTCTATGGTTTGACTCCATGAACTGTGCTTCCTGGAGCATGAATAGAACCTCACAGGAAAGAAAATATATTACCTTATCACTCTCTTAGCACATGCTGGGGTGTAGAAAATAATTAAAAGCACAATTGTTTTGGAGACATCCTCTGAGGTTCTAAATAGAAAGGTGACAAGGTGAGCTCTCCGCCTTACAATTAGACTGTAGAAAACAAGAAGCACTAATAAAAGGGAAGAAAGACCCAAGTGTGAGCAAGAAACCATGAGACCTGCAGGCCTGCAGATGAAACCGACGAGGACTGAGATCGCTCAGTCCTTAGGGTGCAGACCAAAGGCAGGATTGGAGAGGTCTAAGGGTAGTTAAATCTCAATGATTTCTTCAATATTGCAAAGGGAAAATATGAAGCAATTTCCAGAGTTTGGGTTTGTGTAGCCGGGTGGGTAAAAAATGCCCTCTTACCGCGTTGACAGTGAAAGGCAAAAGGAAGTCCAGTGTGGAGAGGATGCATCTTTCAAGGGATATAAATTACCGATTGGCAACTATATGAAACTGTCAATCAAACAGGAACAGACAGAAATCTAGGACCAAGGAGGGTATTTCTGGGCAGGGCAATAAATTTGTTAAGTCATCAATATGTAGGCAGAATCAAGGTTTGCAAATATTTCAATAGTATGGCTAAGCATTTTTAATATGGTGAACATAGACCATAGTTGAAGACGAGATAAAGAATCAAAGAAATATAAAAGGATATATAGAACCCTAGTGAAAAACATAAGTGAGAAGAAAATATAAGTAAGTAATAGACAGTATGAGTAGAGAAATAGCAAAAGAACTGTAAGAATAAAGAGCATGGAAATTGAGCATCATGTTTCTTAGGAAGAGAGAAATAAGCAACAATGCTAGATCAGCTACAAGGAGAAATCCACCTCTTAGGCACTGCTGAACCAGGAATTATCTTCAGTTAGAATACAGTGAATAACCTTAATTAATAAAATGCCAGAAACTATGTAGAGAGAAACAACATGACTATAAACTAGCAAATAAAAGGAAACAAATATATAGAAGGAACAGTACGAGAGAGAATAGAAAATGGAGGGCTTCTCTGAAAGGGGTGGAAAGAGTATGTAAAAGAATTTCTTTCCTTTTTAAGATAAAAATGAATTTGGTTGAATGCAGAAATAAACCAATTAACATAAATGGGTTCATAAGTGTCATAATTGGAGTGAGCTTTTAGGATAACTGTGCTAGCGTGAGGAATTTATTCCATAGAAATGTGACACTGCTTAGGAGACATTCTGACCAGGGACGATGCTGAAGGGCTAACGGAGGTAGTGATTTTGAGATTTAGGGAGATACATTCAGGGGACATCTAAAATGTTTTATCATCCAGGATTGGTGAATTACTGGTGTGAGTGAGTTTTCAGTTTGTTGTTGCTGATTCTAAGTTTTAATGAGCCCTGAAGTGTTTCCTATAATGTAAAAATTCCTTCCTTGGAAGAGAAGTTTGGCTTGGAAAGAAAAATTCTGCCTTACCAAAAGGATACTCTGAAAGAATAGTGAAATTGTTTTCATATGAGGGTGATGATCAGGGTGCTGGGGATAATCCCGTAGTAAGTTGGGATTCCTTTTTTTTCAATTAATTGATTAATTAATTTTTCATTCCAGCTGCAATTTCTCCTCCCTCTTTTCCTCCCATTCCTTCTCCCACCCTACTCCTCTGTTCCCACTCCCCAATCCACTCCTCCTCCATTTCTGTTTAACAAGGGCAGGTCTCCCATGGTCATCAACAAAACATGGCATATCAGATTGCAGTAAGACTAAGCACCTCCCCATGTATTAAGGCTGGGCAAGGTGACCCAGTATGGGAAGTAGGGTCCCAAAAGCCAGTAAGGAAGTTGGAGACAGCCCCTGTTCCCATTATTAGAAGTCCCACAAGAGGACCAAGCTACACAATTGTAACATATATGCAGAATGCCCAGGTCAATCTCATGCAGACCCTTGATTTTTGGTTCAGTCTCTGTGGGCCTCTATGAGCCCAGATAAGCTGATTCTGTACATTTTCTTGTGCTGTCCTTGACCTATCTGGCTCCTACAATCCTTCTCCCACTCCTCTTCTGCAGGATTGCCTGAGATCAACATATGTTTCACTGTGGATCTCCATCTGTTTCCATCAGTTGCTGGATGAAGCCTCTCTAATGACAATTGGGCTAGGCACCAATCTTTGAGTATAACAGAATATTGTTAGGCATCATTACATTGACATTTTTTTTCCTTCAGTCATGTCTGAATCATCATAGGTCTCTGGATCATCCTGAGTGTGGGTCCTGGTGCTCCAGGCAGTGTCAGGGGTGGGCTTGGCTTACTCTCCTGGCACAGGTTTTTAGCTAGACCAGTCATTTGTCGGCCACTCTCACAATCTTTGTGCCCCCTTTTGTCCAGCACATCCTCTAGGCAGAACAGACTGTAGGTTGAAGGTTATGTGGCTGGGTTGGTTTCCTACTCCCTCCACTTGAAGTCTTGCCTGGCCACAGGAGGTGGCCAGTTCAGATTCAGTAATAGCAACAGCCTTCATACTTCATTTTCTGCTCAGTCCATTCATCTTATTGTAGACACTCCTTGATGTTGAGCACTTATTTCTGATCTTTAGTTTCAGTGTTACTTATATAAACAGATAGATAGATAGATAGATAGATAGATAGATAGATAGATAGATAGA
>CABHPH010142065.1:14633-33017 GCA_902168325.1 Peromyscus nudipes | reverse complement strand
AGATAGATAGATAGATAGATAGATAGATAGATAGATAGATAGATAGATAGATAGAGATATAAACCATTGCAGTACCCTCTTGCTCCTGCCATTAGTTACAAAGCTATGCTCTGTATAAAAGAATTTATCTTGGCTGTTTTCCCTCCCTCCCTTTGTTCTTTCTTTCTTCCCTCCCTCTTCCCCTTTCTCCTTCTCTTATCCTTCCCACTCCTGCATTTCCTTTACCATTATTCCTATTTCTTTATTATCTTGGCTCATCTCTTTTGTATTTAATCCCATCCTTGCCCTTTATGGCTACATAGTGATCAGGAGCACCAGGTTCATCGATCACTGTTTACAACCAAACTTTACAAAGATTATGGAAGAATAGTATTAAAAATAAAAATATACTTGAACTTTTTTAGTCATCTGATATGGTAGACTTTCCCTTATGAATAAAGAATTGACTAGTAAAAATATTTGGGAAGAAAGCTTTGTAAAATAAGTGTTTGCTTTAGCATCACTCACAAATTTCTGCTTCTGCACCCAGTAAGAAATGTTCCCATGGCTATCACAATTTTAGATACATAGGCAAAGGAAAAATACTTCATTATCACACCTATATGAAGATACATATTATATATACAAATATATGAATATATATGATGAATGGTATTGTGAAAAGGAATCAATCTTTTATCATCTACAGAAATAAAAGCAGGCCTTCATTGCTCATATGTAAACTAAATGTTTTAGGAATTTTAATAAGCACAAATATTATTTCAGTACAAGCAACATATGATTAAAGAAAACAAAATCTGCTCTGACTCAGCAGTTTTGTTTATCACTACAACAAGCTGCCCTTGACATTTCTATGCTGAGGATTTACATGTACAAATCAAATAGGTACCAGATCACCCCAATGCCCCACCAAGATGTGTGCAATCCTGTTCTTCAACTCTCAACTAGCATGATGGAAGACTATTTTAAGTTTAGACAACAAATTACCCGTAATCTCACCTTTCTTGTTATTACTGTTGGCAAATCATGAGGTGAGTCATTCAACAGTCATTACTCAGAGGACTGTAGCTGTTCTGATGGGAGAAGACAACATATATTTCTACATAAAAAAACTAAGCAACATTAAGGCACAGTATAATTAGTATTTTTATCTAAACAAACACACTTGAGTTGGAAAGTACATGAAGAATACCTTTTGTTTATTCTGTGAGCAATAAGAACATGGAGTTGTAGAAAGACTATTTTCTAACTAATTTACTGTATGTATTATAGAGGACATAAAATGAAACTTGTTCTCTGATATCCAGTTATGTGTTGGATAGGTAAAATGGCAAATCCCTAGCACTCGATGGGCAGCTCAACTATCTAAAAAAGGATGAGATCCAGTTTCTTCTTTTTTTCACCTTTTTAAACATTTTATTCTAATTGTCCCTCCAATGAACATTTACCATCATAGATAGACCTTTTAAAAAGTGTGTATCTGAACATTATGGTTTTTTTTTTATTTTATTTTTTCAGTTTCACTGAGAGGCCCCGTCTTAAAAAGTAAAGTGGAGAGCAATAGAGGACAGCATCCAGTGTTGATTTGTGGCCCCTACGTGCACAGCTACTAGTGCTCAGAATAACACTCTGGCATGCTCACAATACACACACACACACTTTAAAAAGAGAAAAAAAAATCCAAGCGATAAAATGTTCTGGTTGAATAATGACAGTGCAAATATAATATTCTAAGCAGAATGATTGGATCAGGATGTGCTTGATAATTAATACATTTTAGGGTTAAATTATAGTTCCTTGGCTTGTTGTTACTCCACCAGGCAGTATCTCAAGGAACGTCCGGGGAAGATGGATAAATGGGATTTGATGCTGTTCATGGTTGTTTAATAGTTTGAAGGTTTGGTGATCTCACATTGAAATATTTATACTTCCAGGAGAAGAAGCCATTAATCCATCCTGTACAAGTAGCATTCAATCAATAGCCACGTGTACCCTGTGGTTGTCACTGGTGGAAGTGGAAAGCTTTTAATATGCATAAAGGTGGACAATTACAACTGAATTTTGTGTTCTTCATTGCCATACACTTTAGGAAAATATCCTCTTAAAGCATCTTATATTTCTGCATCATCTTGGAGTTATTTATTAAAATATGCTAAATCTTGTTGTATTTCAGATAGGAATCTGTTCCAAAATATGAATTTCCCAAAAGTGGTGCCCAAGGATTCAACAAATTTAACAAGTTCTGTGGAAGTTAAATATAGATAATGATTCCAAACAATAAATGGCCAGGTTTTCTTATTTCAAAATATAAAATGTGAGGTGTGATGAAGAATTACTTACAAATCTAAATGAAAACTGAAAACTACCAGTTGATTATAATATTCATTAATCATTAATGTGTTATTTGGTAGGAGATTCACCAAACCCCACAACTATATGTTAAATTTTATGTTTTCTAATGAATAATGCATTTATTTTGTCAAAAAATACAGGTTTACAAAAAATATATATAAATACAGTCAAACAAATTAAGCATTTAGTGAAAAAAGAAAAAGCATTTAAATATATTATAGAGGCAGGAACAAGGCTGAACTGTCTCTTACACATCATAAACTACATCATGGCTGACAGCCCTATGCATTAAAATGTTTTAGCAAGAGATAAACATAACGGATTTACTTGATAATGGTTAGATGTGGCACAGGAGCCTTCAGATTGAAGACGTAGCAAAGCAGTGCGAACTGTTAAAATTTTGATTCCATAAGCACAGACAGACATGGAAATATGACCGAACAAAGAAGCTATATGAAAATAACCATGCAGTGAGTTGTAGTCAGATAGTGAAATTCTGTTTGTCCTTTCACTTGTAAAAATTTCTTTTTCTTAGGTGTGAAGCAAGGGCCTCTGCAATGAAGCTCTTCATTTCCTTAGCAAGAGAGAGTCAGAGAAATAATTTAAGGTTTTATGACTGCCTTGGGGAAAAGGTCTCTTTGTGTTGCCCTGAGGAAGAATTCTGGTATCTGTGGCTGGCCATGAGGAGAGAATATAGGATGAGAGAAAGGCAGCCAAGAACAGGTCAAGGGGAAGCTGACTCTGGCATTGTGAATGGCTTGACTTTGTTGTGTGGAGTGTCATTTCCCATGCCTTAACAGTATCTTTGAGCCCATTAAATCAGCACACCTTGTCATGACGAGGACATGCCTACTGATCTGACACACACATGGAGTTATAGAAACTAAGGCATCTTTTGTGGCATATTTTAGATTGAAATTTGGCATTGGTTATAGTAAGGAAAGCATGCAAATTGGCACAAATCTCAAGCTTATTCCCATGTAAGTTTGATGGGAAGCCTAGTAGACAGCAATGGAGGAGTCCTCAAGTGCAAACCATTGATTTAAACAAGTTGCTGAAGTTTAAGAGAGTAAACCACTTCTTCGAAACTATAAAACTGCAGTGAAAGAGACAAGGTGGGAATGAGTTTTCTGGAGGTAATTCAATTAGTACCATGCTCCTTGACATGCATCCAACCAAGAGCATTTTCTAGACTAACTACCTGCTTTATGTCATTTGTTTTTTAAGTTAATGTAATGTCTATCATGGATATCATGTTAGTATGTTAAGGAAGAAGGCAATTGCG
This sequence comes from Peromyscus nudipes, assembly GCA_902168325.1. Taxonomy (NCBI): domain Eukaryota; kingdom Metazoa; phylum Chordata; class Mammalia; order Rodentia; family Cricetidae; genus Peromyscus; species Peromyscus nudipes. The sequence goes on along the minus strand of CABHPH010142065.1, from coordinate 29,380 downwards.
ACAGTACAGCTTGGATATTTTTTTAATATATTAAGGTATTGAATATCCAAATGCTAATGATTTTTTTAAACTTTCAAACACTTCTCTCTATTATATTCACAGATGAATTTAGCATATTTATTTTAATAATTTAATATGGCTTACAATCTTTCTCTTTATCATTTTCTATCCTTGGTCAAAAGGCACAAATGGTAACCTAAGAAAAACAATAATTCTTAAAAGCTTGGCTGTGTCAGTTTTGAACTTAGTAGTTAGACAGTGAGAACCTACCTACTGTCTCAGTTAGGATTCTATTGCTGTGATAAAACATCATGACCAAAAGCAACTTTGGGATTTATTTTATCTTGTAGCTGGTAAGCCATCACCCAGTAAAGTCAGAGCAGGAACTCAAGGCAGGAACCTGGAGGCAGAGGCTGATGCAGAGGATATTGAAAAGAGCTGCTTACTGGCTTGTTCCCAATGGTTTTCTCAGCTTGTCTTTGTATACACCTTAGGACCACCTGCCCAGGGGTGACACCACCCACAGTGGATTGGGAACTCACACATCAGCCGTTAATCAAAAAAATGTCCCACAGTCTTCCCTTTCGTCAACATCCGATGGGAGGATTTCTCAGTTGATGTCGCTTCTTCTCTTCTTTTGTTTTTGTTTTTGTTTTGTGTTTGTTTGTTTGTTTGTTTTTAAGGTAACATAGCCCTAACTGTCCTGGAACTCAGTCTGTAGACCAGGCTGGCCTCCAGCTCAGAGATTCACCTGGCTTTGACTCACAAGTATCCTGAGACTAAAGGCATGTGCCACCACCACCACCCGATATTCCTCCTTCTCAAATGACTCTAACTTGTATTAAGCAAGGAAAAAAAAACTAAATAGGAGAACCCTCAATATGCTATTCTTCTTCAGCCCTGTCATGTACAGAGACCACCATCCTTGTTTCATTAACTTTATCTCAAATGGAATCCCTTCTTTCTGTCTTTCATTTCTTGTTTTAGTTTTGATTTGTTTCAGTTTATTTCTTCTGTTTGTCTGGTTGGTTGGTTGGTTGGTTGGTTTTTTTCAAGACAGGGTTTCTCTGTGTAACAGCCCAGGCTGTCCTGGAACTCGCTTTGTAGACCAGGCTGATCTCAAACTCACAGAGATCCACCTGCCTCTGTCTCCTGAGTGCAGGGATTAAAGGCATTCGCCACCATCATCTAGCAGTTTTCTTTTCTATTATTTTTTTAAAAATTAAATTTAAATATATTTTGATCATATTCTTCCCTTCCCCTAAGTTCTTGCTGATTCTCTCCCACTTGCCACCCACTCAAATATAAGTTCTTTCCCAATAAACAAACAAAAACCCAATACAACAACAAAAGAAAACAAAGTAAAATAGTATTTCCAAAGAAATGAAAACAACAGCAAACTGTAGCCAAATAACAAACCCCCTCCCCTGCACACACACACAAAAAGTAGGAAGAATTATGAGTTGGTCAACTTCTCCTGATTAGGAGGCCCATCCTGGAGTGGTTGATATACCAGTGTGATTGTATTGGAAAAAACAAAACTCGTTTTCCCTCTCCCAGCAGATATAAATGTCAATTCAATAGTTAACCTTTACCCTGGTGGCTGTTAGGTTTTCATTCATTCATTCATTCATTCGTTCATTTTTTATTTTATAATTTTATACATGTATACAATGAAGTATTATCATAGCTAGCCCTAATTTACATCCTCCCATTTTCTCCAAACCTCCCCAGGACGGCCCCCTCCCTGCTTTATGTCTTCACTGTTGTCATTTTTGTCTCCCTGTTCTCTCTACTTTAATTTTACCTCTTCTCACTTTCATTCAAAAACTTGGAATTTACAATAAAAAGCATCATTAGATGAGGTTAAATTGCTTAAGAGAATGTATACATATGTGGCAGACTGGAAATTCCTATGCTTCACAGACACTTGAACTTCTAAATAATTAAAGTTTGGTAGAAATAGGCATTCCCAATTGCTCCATGAGAAAAGCATGCATCACAACACAAAAACCAGATCGATACTGAGTAGCACGTATCTGTCTCAGTGGTGTTAGCAAGACAGGAGGAAGTCATTTGCATAGTTAAGTTAGCACTTTCGTTTATGTATATTTGTGCAAAGTTGATTTTATTATTACTTGTGTAAATGCATCAGAAGGATTGAACTGATATTGCTGCCTATGTGCATTGTGCACACTCACACATCACTTCTTCATAAGACGTCTAAATTACAACTGGCAAATATTTTACAGTATTTCTTTTTTTCCTTTTGATTGAATATAGATTGGTTTCTCACATAATATATCATGATTATGGTTTCCTCTTTTTCTATCTTCCCATTTCCTCCCACATGCCCACACATTTGAATCCACCCTCTTTCTGTCTCTCATTAGGAAAAAAGTAGCTTCTAAGGGATAATAAAATATAACAAAATAAAATAGATAAAACAAAGCTATCACAGTGTTCCTAAATTTTTACTGGAAATGCATTTGAAATTATGTTTGAAGCTCATAAGGTGTTTCAACAATGAAACTATATATAGTGGGTTTTTTCTTTTATATAATTGATAAAAGCACCAAAGTTATCTTAGTCAATATTTAGTAGGTTTGGATGCAAAATATTACATGAACCCCCAATGAGGCTAGATTGCAACCATATAACATAAGCCATGGAAAGGTCATCCAAATGTTCATTACAGTGTTCATTTGTGAAAACAAATGTAGGCAGAAATCAATAAGCAAATAAGAAGCAACATGTCCATGATGGAGTTAATGAAGTCAAGGCATGTTTTCTTATTGTATGTGCCTCAGTATGCTTGTGGAGTTCTTTCTAGTGATCATAAGGTCATGTTACAGCTTCTAATAGCTGAAGAAATTGGGCTGCAGAAAATGGATCATTGGTTGCCTGATGAATATATTCCTCTAATTTTCTTTTTCTGTTTGTTAAAGTGAAAATGTATTTTATTTGTAAAGGTTAAATATATATGTTATAAAAATACAAACACATATGAAGAAAAATTTAATTGCATAATTTCAAATAATCCTATTAACCACTATTAACCTCTCATTTTAAGGCTGGAAAATGAAGGCATATAAACAGAAAACTTACACAAACATATTATCATGCACTTTTTATTTGCATCGAATGGGACTAATTCTTTGGGCATCTTTTTTTTCATTCAATGATATACTATGTCCATATTTACTTCTATGATATGGAATTTGTCTAAGAAGAATCATGTTAATTGATCGGACTCAGAAGACTGATACAGCATTTGAAACTAGATTTTAAAAAGACGCATATGTGCATGTATCTGTGTGTTCATGTATGTGTATGTGCAGGTCATTAATCTAAAAACTGAATCATGAAAACGGGTAAGAGATCTTAAGGCAGTGGAAAGGAAAGGACAGAATAATGAAATATATGTGGTGGCAAAAGGAGAGGGAAGACTTTCTGGAAAAGAGGGAGGAACTGTATAGAATGGGGAGTGTGATTAGGGAGAAAAGCGAAAGAGAGCAAAGTATAATGATTGACACATACCTGTGAAAATGCCATACAGAAACCATTGTTTTCTGTGCTGACCTAAAGGAACATTTAAAATAAACAAGAGCAATAAATCAAAGCAAAGCAAACCAAGCAATACCAATACAGGTAATTTAAACAGATTGCTAGTTACTCTATCAAGAAAGAACAAGGGAGAGAGAGAGAATCTGAGTTGAGCAATTGCCTCTGTGAGACTGGCACGTGGGCATGTCTGTGGGACATTATTGTAATTGGTAGTTGATGTAGAATGGCCTTCCTATGGTGGGTAGTGCCATCTTTAGCCACCTGGACCACAGCTATGTTAGAGAAGTAACTAAGCAACCAGAGCAGGCAGGCCAGGAAGCAGCGTTCCTCTATGGTTTCTACAGCAAGCTCTTGTCTTGGTTTCCCTTATATAAGCCATAAGTCAAATAAACCCTTTTCTTCCAATTAGCTCTTGGTGAGTATTATATCATAGTCACTACTCAACATTCAAAATGACTGATATTTATTAAATATTTACCAAAGAAATATTGGAGACAGCTTGACTATAATCGGTATCTGACCATTTGCTATCCTTTAAAATTGGCCCAAGCAGAACTCATGGAAATGTAAGCACGGTAATATCATATGTGGTCATTCCAGTTTAAAATGACAACCACTTATCCAATGTGTCATTATCATTACCATCAAATTATGACCCTAATTATTTTTTTATTCTTTGAGATTATAATATAATTACGCCATTTCTACCTTCTTTTTCTCCCCCTCAAAACCCTCCCATATTACTTATCTTGTCTTTTTCTGATTCATGGCCTCTGTTTCCATTCATTGTTGTTACATATGCATGTTTATATACATACTTATAAATTCCTAAGGACATAAATACAGTCTCCAAAGTCTTTATAATGTTGCTTGTATGTATGTTTTTTTGGTTGATCATTGGGTGTTAAATAACCAATTGGTGTGCTCTTTCCAGGAGGAGACATTTCTCCCACTCCCAGCATTCCTTGGTTGCCTATAATTGTTTGAGGAGGACTAAGGCCTCATGGGCTTCCCTCTGTCCACTTTAACATGTCTATTGCAGTTTTTCAGAACGTGTTTAGGCAGCCATCTTGGTAAGGAATTATGGTGTAGCTTCTGACTCACAGATAAGTGCAGGCCTGACCCTAACTTTTAGAGTTGTACTGGGAGGAAATTTTGTGTCCTGTTTTTACATGTTTCTGTTGTGCTTCTCTCTGTCTTCCTCTTCTGGCATTCATTTTTCTCTACTGTTTCAGTGATCAGAGAAGAGAAAGGAGTCAGATATAAAGACTTTTCCATCAGTGGTACAGTGGTCTTCCTGGTATTGATCCTCTGTGTATGCTGTTTACTTAAAGTATTATTCAACATTCTTATGGCAAAATCCATCTCAAATGTAGAAAATTCTCTCTAACATAACATTCTTTAGCCTTGTTCCCCTCCTGCCAACCCTGATACACCAAGAACCCCCAGCATATCAGCTACAAAAATATTCTATTGAATGAGGTGGGTTTCTCTTCCTTGTGATTGTCTTAGACATCTACAAGTGATTCTCTTGGATCTTCTGATGCTCAGGATGACTGGAAGCAAGGGCATTCTAACTAGATGAAGGCTTAAGGTTTGGATGTTTGGTTTTCTTTTGGGGGATGCTAGAGTGGATGGACCCAATGCAGACTGACAAAACACAAGTTGATTGCTGGTAAAGCATGTCAACCTATGCTATTGCTCTTTGGGAAACACAAAATGACTGTTGCCAGCCTTTTTTTCTTAGCACTCAGGGACATTTCTAAAGTCCTTCTCAACATCCATTATATATGCAGATATTAAAATCACAAAGGGATTTCTTTTTAAATACAAGCAAATCACAGAAGATTATGTTTATGATAGTGTTTGGTGCTCTTTTAAACCTCATTTCACTAAACATTACTATTATATTTTGTAAGATAAAGAGCTTTAGAAGTTTCCTTGAGTTGTGTCCCATGGGGACAACACAGGTTTTCTGGGATGCAATCTGGAAGAAATAACCTATCAGGAAGGAGTCAGATTTAGCCATATATCAACTTCAAAGCCACTATCCATGAAAACTATTTGTTCTTCAACGAACTTAGAGCAGGCTTAGCTCTTCAGAATTTTGAAAGCTGGAAACTTACCATAGATAGGGCCTTTCTATTCGTACCACATCAGCCACTGTTTACCTGGGTCCTGACTTATGGTAAAGGATACATCATTGACTTAAGTAGTTCTTTGAGACTAAGGACATTGTCCTTAAATGTCCCAGGATGAATCCACAGCAGGCAGTATTCCTAAGAAACCCAGCTGGGGAATCCAACCAAAGTGTGGCTATTAAAAAAAAAAACAAACCACTACTGTAATACTAGTTACATAATTCATACATAAATAACATTCCAGTACAATGTTTTGCTTCTGATTGAAAGTATTTTAACCTAGGCATGTATCTCATGAGTGCTTCCTGAAAAGCACTTTCATGATATTACCATTAGTACATAGCATTTTGGTGTTATTTTAACTAATTTACACTAAAAATTATGTTTTGTATGATAAATAAGGTAAGAGGTTTTCTTAGATTGTGTGCTGTAGAAAAGTTACAATTTCAGAGAAGGTAGTGAAAGCCCAGATTTTACTCAGGATAATCATGCAAAAGGAAAAGACCTAATGAAATTGAAGAAACACTTACAATTTAGGGAGCAATTGACATGTGTAAAATTATTCATGGATCTAAAGTTGCTAAGAGCCTGAAATCTTTTCTGGTTTCTAGAGAATCAATATATCGAAGACATGACTTTAATTATAAGGATTTAGCATATGAATAGAATTGGCAGAGGATTAATGTTCTGAAGTGATGAATCTCCAAATGTAAATTATACTGCACTGGATCTTTGTTCACAGAATTCGGTGGAGAAAAGGCACCATACTGATATGTGTCCTCACTTTTGATTTCAAAAATTCATATTTAGAGCAATGTCCAGTACTATTCATTTTATAGAAATAAATGGAATGCATAGGACATATTCCCACACTTTTTTCCTCATATCTCTTCTTATTTAAGTAAAAAATGGCTATTAAAAACATGGAGAGTCATGGGGCCATTTTACATAGCTCTATCCTAAAAAAATGGTGTATCTAAGAAGCTCAGTATGAACAGATAATTTATCAGAGTGAATTATGTTCATATAAATCATCATTAAATGTCTTATTCACTCTTTTAATTGTATCTTTGTCATTATGACATCGAAATGAATTTCAGTACATAGAAAGAAATGAGTGATGAATTATTGGATGTGTATACTCAATGCATCAGTGTAAATTAAACAGAATGTCATATTCACATCATTCTCACTAAAGGACACAATTTACACAATAAGTATATGCTGAGTGCTTGAAGCTCATAATCTCAGAGAAGTGCTTGTGTGGCATTAATAAATTTTCTAAAAGTAAATGATAATGGAAAACAAGGACATTGATAAGTTTTGTAAAAAAAAAATAAAAATTTATAATGATGAGGTTTAGAAATTTAGGTAAAACTGCACTTAATCATTATATTTTCAAAGTGTTTCTAAAAGTTGGTAGCAAATGTCCTTGTAAAGAGGGTAAGATAAAATGCAGTAAGCGACTTATGTTACTCAAAATGCCTTTCAGAATCAAAAATTTGACTAGGGGTCTGTGGGTAGAAATTCTGGAAATATGTGTGTCTGTTTAGACACATATGCATAAGTATTATACTTAATATGTGTGTACAGAAATATGTATATATACACATACATATGGATGGATGTATTTTAATATTTTTTATTTATTTTTTGAGAATTTCATACAATATACTTTGCTCTTACTCTTTCTCTTCCCCAGTTCCTCCCAGATCCCTGCTACCTTCCTAAGCATCCAACATTGTATTCTTTCTTTTCTAGAAAAACAAAACACATGGAATCCAATTTATATTGGCTGACTACTCATGGGCATAGGGCCTTCTCTGAATTGTGACTTATATATCCAGTGTCCCTACCTTGAAGAAAACTGATTTTCCCTCTCAGAGCTGCTATCAATTGTAAATAGCTTTTTGTCTAGGAGTGGGACTTCCTATGCACTTTTCCTCCTCCATGTAGGGATTTTGTCTTACTGGAGCTTGCAAAGGTCCTGTGCGTGTTGCATTGGTCTCTGTGAATTCATATGTGCATCTTCCTGTTCTGTCTGGATAAACACTGTTTCTTTGAATCCATCCACAACCTCTGGCTCTTACAGTCTTTCCCCCTCTCTTCCGCAAAGTTCCCTGGGCCTTGAGGCAACAGGTGTGGTCAGGTCATCTCATTTAAGGAGAATTCCAAAGTCTGTTCACATTGTTCAATTGTGGTTTTCCCTGTTAATTACTATGCATCCAAGAAGATGATGAGACCCTCTAACGAATCTTAAGAGGTGCACTCCTTTGTGGTTGTATTAATAAGTCTTTAGTGTTTCTTTCATCACTGTGTTCATCTATCGGAATAATAGTAGTAGAGTTTATTTTATTATTGTATTAGCCATGGAGAAGGCCATGACCTCTCCAGCCTCAGGGTATTGGCGGTGTCACATATGAGTTCTAACTCATGCAATAGTTCTTACATACAATCAAGAAACCTTTGCTTACTCCTGTAACATCCATGTCACTATTGCACCAGGGGACACATCTTGCAGGCAGTTTGTTAGTATAGCATGCTATTTACTTAACTGGGTGAGATTGGTGATTTTTTTTCCTCCTCTAGTAACATGTATAGCCCTTTCTGGCACTATAAACTACCTACTAGAGGTGAATCTTCCAATTGACTTCCAGCTAGATTTCCCCATATTTAATGACATATGTATTTGGTGTCTTCAGCAATAGGATCTTATCATAAAGTTGTGGAGGGTAACCAGTTGCTTTGACAGCAGCCCCAAAAATTTAGGAGTGAACCCCTCTCTGTTAATCCATTAGTCAACAACTCAAAAATGCATTGCTTTTATCATTTCTATGAAATGTAAAAAGTGTCTAGTTTCATTTAGCAATGAGACTCTAACTGAACTAAGTTTATGGAGACCTCTGGCACTTCACATAGAGTTCAGTGTGATTTCTACACGTAGCAACGTTTAGCATTGATGTTTTCAAATCCTGCATGAATTCCCAGAGTTTTAACTCTAAATTTCATATCAAGATATGAAGCGTCTCAAAAGCTACCATTTGTGCAAGTATTTGGGTTGAAGATTTTATCCTTAGTGTATGATATAGGAAATGATTATGTGTTTGTTTATTTAAAGGAATTTAGAGGGACTATTTTGGTTACCTGCTACAGATTCAAGTTTAAAAAGAATCACAGAGAACTTTCTGTTCCTCTGGTTCTTACAACCTTTCTGCCTCCCTCTTCTGCTATGAGCTCTAAGCCTTAGATGTAGAGGTTGTGTTTGTAGTTGTATCAGGTGGGCCTGAACACCACAGAGTCACTTGTTCTGTGCAATTGGGTAGGTTGTTTTTTCTATAGCGGTCTCTGTCTGTTGCAAAGAGAAAGTTTTTTGATAATAGGTGAGACCCATTCTGAGCTTTGGGTATAGGAATAAATATTTAGAATGAAGTTAAAAAACAAGCCCGTTTAGTAAAGTGGCAGTTTCCCTCTTTTTGCAAGTATGTTAAGACAACTCAGAGAACTGTTGGATGTAGCAGGAATCTTAAAAGTTCTTATTAATAAAATCAAACCTGGGGCCAGTTATTGGGGTGAACACTGGAAGGTCAGAGAGACAGAACAAGCCACAGATAACCTCACCTGGCCAACTTCTCAGCTGATCTTGTTTCCTCAGACTGGAAGCCTCTGTGTCCTCATATCCGAATGACTCTCAGCTGAACTGTGCTGCTAGAAGCCTGAAAGCTTAACCAGCCCAAAAACTTCTAGTTCCAGATCCTCACGCCTTATTTATCTTTCTGCCTTCTACCATCACTCCCTGGGATTAAAGTTACACTCCCTGGGATTAAAGGCGTGAGTCACCGTGCTTGGCTGTATCCTTGAACACATGGATTTCTGTCTCTGGAATACTAGGATTAAAGGCGTATGCTACCACTGCCTATCCTCTATGTTTAATATTGTGGCTGTCCTGTTCTCTGACCCCAGGTAAGTTTATTAGGGTACACAATATTTCAGGGAACACAAAACCACCACAGTTATGTGTGCCACCAAGTCATGTGTGCCACTAACACATCCTTAGAGCTACTGTGCTATGCTGGTTGTTGTGGTTCATAGGCATTATAGCTGGGTAGGACTATTATTTGCCTTCCTCCCTTGGAAGCATGCATGGCATCTCATGGTACTCTGAGAGATACTTCTCAGGGAGAAGATTTTTAAAGTCAGATCTAGCTTAGATCCTCAAGGTCCTGCATTTAAAGTACATGATCTCTTCAGAGAAAGGGAATCACCTTCAACTTCTACCAGGAAACCAAGAGAAACAGCACTAACCTGTCATGTTCCAGGAGTCTTTTAGGCAACTCTGCTCATCAGTGCAAAAGGAGGTGTTTCAAGACTAGGGATTGTGTTTTTGTTAGTCTTGGGAGAAGTTCATCAACATAGTTACCAAAGCAAGTCTGAAACAAAGGCAACACCAATAGGCGTGTTAGCATGGAAGAGGGAGACTTCAGGGGACCTCGGCACAGAGAAATGAGTACAGACAACTAAGGAATGCTAAGAGAAGGAAACATAGCTTTACCTGGGGAATGGCCCCACAATTACTTACCCAATTCCAATTAGTCAGCACTGAAATTATACACATATAAGTAACTTTATACAGACTGAGCAGGTTGTAATTTCATACTTGGAAATACATATTCATATGTTTTTAATGAATATTATACATATATACACGTGTATATATCAAATATCAGGTATATACATACATGATATCGGCATGTGTGTTATCATATGTATATATGTTCTGATACATATATATGTGTATATATCAGAAAAATTAAAGTAATAGTAGCTATGAATTTGAGAGAGAGAAAGGGTTGGAGGGAAGACATGGAAAGAGGAAATGATATAATCATTTTTTGATCTCAAAAAACTTTTTGTTTTTATTTTATCTTTTTATTCTTGAAGTTAATATAATTACATCTCTCCCTTTCATTTTCTCCCTCTAAACCATCCCATACACCTTATTGCTCCCTTTCAAATCCACAGCCTCTTTTTTCATTATTACTTCATTCATATATATATATATGTATGCATATATTATGCATATATGTGCACTATATCTATCATATATTCCTAAATATAACCTGCTCAGCTGGTCAGCCTATATACTGTTACTTGTATGTTTATTTTCAAGACTGACCATTTAGTATTGAAAAAATAATTAGTGTGCTCTTCCCTGGTGAATACGATTTTTTTGTTGTCTTCATATTCCTTAGTTGCCTATAGTTCCTTGGGTAGATTGAGGCCATCTGGAATTGTCCTAATATTAATATACAGATTTCAGGCTCCCAGTCTCAATGGATATATCAAAAACAATTTTAAAAAAGTCACCATTTCTATAACTTAGATGAACCCAATGACAGGACCACAGCCATGTCTGAGCTGTGTGGCACACGATACTCTAGCCTGAAACACATGGGATGGTCTGTCTCTCAACCATAGTCACTTCCTCCTGTGACTTCTGAGTATTACACGTTTACAACTATTTTAACATAGACTGAGTAGAAGCAGCATGTTGAACTCTATTAAGTTATGTACATGTTCCTAAATATAACTATATCTTCATGATTAGAAAACAAAATATTCATCCAGTGAATATGTACATTAAACTGTTAGGTTGTTCCCCACGTGTAAAACTTTGGGTGAAGAGTTTCTTTCCAGCAGAGTGCCTACAGTTGAATTCTATATATTACTGACAATGTCACAAAACACATTTTAACATGCACGGCTATTTCTTATAATATTCGTAAATAGTGCTTTTTACTTTTCCTGTTACTTTCTTGGCTAATGAAGCTTGCTGGTTGGATTTGTTCTGATCATCCTTAAATCCTTCCATGCTGACAGTTTTAATTAAAAGAAAAATTTCCAATCATTTCTCTAATGCCAGAGAAATGCTAAGTACAAATCCTTTCAGAATTTCAATGCCATGTCCTCTGCTAAAGCCTCATGAAATAGTTTTGGCATTTGTGGAGGTCTCAGAGATTGAATAGCAAATGAGGGCAATGCTACTTTACTTCTTTTTTTTAAAAAGTGACATCTAGGACCTAATATGACTACAAATATTTATAAATATTGATGTTTTTCTGCTTCATTCTTTTCGTGGGTTTAGACCTCTTAATTTCAGGATTTTTTTTTTCAAAATTGCCATTTTTGAGTAATTTAAACATTTTTTTATTCTGTTTATGGGTTCATGGTTGTTAATGACCACTCTCTAGAAACAGCTCATGAATCATTTCACTTTAACAGCATTTCCCACACTTACCAAAAGATATCCTACTAGCCATGCATAGTCAGCTAGATTGACAGTGCCATGAATGAATTCCCTACTGTTGAGTGGGCCCTCATCCCAGTTAGATGGCTGTTGGTTACCACCAAGATATAACTGCCACTAATTCACACTTAGGTGTGTGTTACGGTGTTGGTCACTGTTGTAGTTCATAGGCTGTATATCTGAGTAGGACTATTAATTGTTTCTTTACCAGCATCTTGCACAGTACCTTCAGATGTGAAAGATGCCCTCAGAGAGTAGACTTCTCAGTTAGTTCCACCTCCATTCCTCTTGATCCTGTATCCAAATTGTGTGGTGTCTTCAGCAATAGGGTCTTATCTTCAAGTTTGAGGAGGCAGCCTTGCACTATGGCACTAGCCTATGTTGTTTATGGAGCCTCTTGTATTCTCCTGATCGCCAGCTCAAGGACACGTTTCCCATGCATGGCACTGGAATGTTTGTTAGACAGTCCTTGGCTCATGTGGTAGAGATATGTTCAATATTTTCAACAAACTAGATTCAGATCAACTTACAAAAATCAGTGCACTTTCTATATTCCTCTTGTTAATTCTTGAAGAAAGCATGGACTCATATTAGGTTTTTGCCTTTTGTTTAGATTCAGAGATTATCATATTTATAATTTAACTTTTTTTATAATTGGTTTCCTGTTTTTAAATTCCTTCTGTCCTCTTTTCCTCTCCCTTTGTTTCAACCAATTTTTGTTTGTCTTAAAACTGTCCAGCAGAGCAGAGCATCTGACTAAAGCTAAAAAATAACATGTCTTGAGACCTAATGAAGATGGGAGATCAAGGCTAAAAATAGCAGAACCATAATATTAAACAAACATGTACGAAATCAGTGGATGGGGAGTTTATCCAGGAGAAAGCAGTTGATCCTGAAATCCGGAGGAACAATCACTTGCCTCTTGTTCTCAGACTCCAAAGAGACAATTCTTAAGCCCAGAAAGCAAGGAATACAATTTCCCAAGATTCACACAGGAACATTTCTGTCTTTACAGTTTGTTTTTCTCTGATATAAATATGATTTTAACTGAGAATTGCAATCATCAATGCTCTGATTCTTCACTTTGAGCAATAGTGGATTGTGTAGGAGGTTAAAGGTCCTACTTACCTGTGTTTCCTACTGAGACAAAAAAAAAAGCCATGATCTCTGTGCCCAGTTCTTTAATGGGAAAGGCCACAGTAAGCCCACTGCAGAAATAGAAAATTTATCATCAAGAAATTTATGTGACTTTTACAAGATTATAAATATAGTACCCCAAAGAGTATCAACATCAATGGTATTCAAATTTAGAGAAAATACAAACACTGACTCCCTACTTTGTCCCTGAAAATAATAGGGTGAGTTTTGTCAAATAACAAGTAAAGGCCACTTATCTCTTCCTTTAGCAATAGAAAATGTGACAATATCACAAACATGTCATGAGGAAAGGGTGAGTTTTGTGTAAGTGATCCATTTATATTCTCTGAAATACAAAAAAATAATTAATCATGCCATTATCCTGCTACGAATGGTTTTATTATTTAGGAATTTATACTGCTTGTTTTGAATCCCAGTATATTTTGTAGTTTCCCATGACCTCTTATAACTGTGAGTACTAAAATGTAATTAAACATGCTGAGTGAATGAATACATCCATCATGTTAAATATCCTGTTATTTAATTTCACCACATTTTCTCCTCAATTTCTCACTGTGTGTTGAGGTAGAAGGCAAAATAAATTTATTTTAATTCTATGTTGTTGTAAAAAAGAGTGAATGACAATTCTTTTTATCTCCTATTTTCTGCATTGGTAATTCTGTTTTTTTAACATCTTTTCATGTGTTTAACTAAGAAATTAGAGGTTACACAGTAGAGAAATTAGCAGCTGTAAATTAAGCCACCATTTTAGAAGATGAGCTTTAAAAATATGCTGACAGGTGACCAGATCAAATAAGTTATAGTCTCCCTGTCAGATTAGTGGAAGATCCATTTGGCTCAGGATCAGCCTGCCCTTGAATTGAAATCTGGGTTAATTGAGGCAAAGCTTAACTGGCTTCTTCGTGAAGTGTGTGGGAGGCTTTTACTCTTTTAATTGCTAAAATCATCAATACTGCCCTGACAGTTGGATATATTCCCATTTTATTAAAGTGTCATATGATTGTTCTCATAGCCAGTGGCTTCTTACCCTATTAGGGTTCTTTTTTTATTTAAAATTCTATTCTAAATGATATTCAGTACTGTTGTAAGATGTATTTTATAAATATTACTATTGTTGTATTAATTTTAGATATTATGTAATTATTTGATAAACACAAATAAATTATACAGATCATATCATGGTAATTATGTTGTCGTTTCTCTATATTCAAAAATTTGAAGATCTTCTCAGATCTGTAAGATGTGAAACATATTCATGCTCATCTGACTGTGCAGAAGAACACTCAGATCTCTTTCTTCTCTCAACATTGTGATGGTGTCCATTTTCATACCCCCTCCACAATCCCTTTAACCTCTCTATCATTCTAAACATTTAGTAATCACTATTCTATATCAGCACAAATAATTGTACTCTCCATGTAAGAAACAGGACATGCAGCTTCTTCTGTCCAGGCCTGACTTATTTTGCTTATCATAATGTTCTCCAATTCAATCATTTTTTCTTTAGATGTACAGATAGATGATAGATAGATAGATAGATAGATAGATAGATAGATAGATAGATAGATAGATAGATA